>JACCIY010000344.1:0-42415 GCA_025506505.1 Flaveria sonorensis
TATTTCCGTATTTCAGTTTTTTTGTTGTTCTAATTTTCTGCATTACGCGTTATGTGATTTACCCGGTTAAGTTTTATAGCACTCCCAAATCACCAAAAAGTTAAAAATAGTCTTAGAGTTAATTTAAAACAAGCCAATGACAATTACATTTCCTAAGGTCCTGTCGTGTGTGAATGGTAGTGTGATTAAACATATTGATAAAGTAATTATGTTAATGTTTATGAATGTGAGCTGGCGTGATTTCTTGTCTATCCGCTCCGTGTGACTAGGACCTCATCTGGATGAGACTTACTGAATAAATCAAAGCCACTAGTAATATAGGTAAATCTCCTGTGACCTTTTGACATATGATTTCTAAAAACATAACTTAATGTTAAAAAGATAGTTGATCAGGTTCCTTTCTAACATACCATTAATTTTAGAAAACCATAACAATTACTGTAGATTTCTTAGACTAATAAAAGGGAACCCGTAAATGATCCGAAAGTTAAGGTGATATGATTTCTAATAACCATTTCTAGTTCATTAGCCATGGATTTATTATGAAGACCGATTTCACGAATAAAAGTTAGTTCATATGTTTTTCAACCTTGTATGACAATTACAATTACAAATCGTAAGTTTTTAACTTCCCGTTCAAATGTAGATGCTACCTAACAAAAGTTTTCCCAAGATTACCATAACATTTACATAATAAAATCACACCATTAGTTCATTAAAAATACATAAGTTTCATCCATTAGTGATAATAGAAGTTAGCTCATAATGAGCTTGCACATAACAACAAGTAACATAGAAATAGATATGAAATCATTTGTGAAATCGAACAATCAAACCGATGGTCCACAATGGATGATGCTGGAACATCCTGAGCTTTTTCCAAGTGTTGTATGCACCTCCCAGCCTCCAAATGATCTTCAAGTCTTGATTCCCGAGAGAATTAGCAGAAACTCTCCCACCAAAAGCTTTTCAAATGATGAACTTAAGCCTTTATTTATAGGCTTTCTGGAGTGTTTAAGCACGGCCGTATGCCTAAAAGGCACGGCCCAGTGCTAGTACAATGCTTACGAAAGTTGGTCAGGTCGTACGTGTAGAAAGTGTCAGGCACGCCCCGTGTTAAATGGGTCACGACCTGTGTTTGGGGTGGGACACGGCCCCGTGACTCGGGGCATGACCCCGTGACAACTTTTGGGGGACAGTACTTTTTGTCCTGTCAGATGTCCAAACACGGGGGTGTGCCAATTTAAGCATGGGGGTGTGTTTCAGGCAAGTTATGGGGGCATGCTTAATAAGGCACGACCCCATGCTTGGACTCCAAAGCTCAGATTTCTTCAATTTCTTATCAAATATGCTTCTTTTGTCCATCTTGCACTTTTTAAACCTGAAAACACAATTTAACAATTAAGTACATAATCATCATTTTAAGGGAGATATTAGGGAATAATTAATGTGATTTTGATAGGAATTTTTGTATAATTTAGAGCCATCATGTCAGTATACCCTTGTCATCTTGTTTGACTTGGATACCCAAGAAAAACAAAATTTTTCCAAGAGAGCTAATCTCAAATTTCTTCTTCATTGAAGATTCAAATTCCTTGCACAATTCTTCATTGGTAGATCCAATGATAATGTCATCAACATATATTTAGACAACAATTAGATCATCACCAGTCTTCCTTAAAAACAAAGTTTGATCAATAGCACCCCGTTTATAACCATTAGCAAGCAAATGTTCAGTGAGTGTGGCATACCAAGCACGAGGTGCTTGATGTAAGCTGTAGAGTGCTTTCTCTAGCTTATAAACATAATCAGGATGATCTAGATCTTCAAAACTAGGTGGTTGACAAACATATGTTTCCTCTTTCATTTTGCCATACAAAAATGTTGTTTTAACATCCATCTGATAAACTTTGAAGTTCATGTATGAAGTATAAGCCAGAAAAAAACATATAGCTTCAAGTCTTGCAACTGGAGCATATACTTCTTCATAGTCAAGACCTTCAACTTGGTAGGTTCCTTAAACAACAAGTCTGGCCTTGTTGCAAACAATAACATCCTTCTCATCCGTTTTGTTTCTGAATATCCATTTAGTTCCGATCGGCAGCTTACCTTTTAGAAGTTCACACAAATGCCAAACTTTTAACTTCTTAAATTGCATCAGTTCGTCTTGCATGGCCTCAACCCAACTAGTTTCCTTCAAAGCCATTTTAATGTTTGATGATTTAGTATAGGTTGGGCTCACCATAGTTGTTAGGATTATTTTTTCTTTTATGTAATAGGTTGAATGTTAGTTTATTTCCATGTGTTTTGTATTTGTATAGTTTCAATAACCCAGCGAATCTACGTGCGAAACTACAGTTTCACTCGTAGTCAGCTGTCCTAGGTCACCCGGCGAAACTGTATTTTGCTACCGGGTGAATCTAGTTGATGGTCAAGATAGTTTCGCTATCTAGCAAAACTATTAGTGAAACTAACTTTGCTTATATATTGTCATGTTCTATCATTATAAGCAAGTTTTTACAAAACCCTAATACTGAAATATTATTGTTGCAACTCTGTGTTTTCAGCTGGAAGCCTATTTGTCATTACTTTTGAGCCTTTGTTTGGTGATTATTGAATAGATTCTAAACTTATCCATTATGTTATTGTGAGTATTGTGTTAATTCAGTGGGATTTCTATGTTTATTTATCAATTGCACTATTATATCGATCACAAGTACCAACAATATGGTATCAGAGCCATTGTGCTCTTGATTGGTTGAGTTTTGTGTATTTTCAAGCTTAAAGTCATTGTTCCATTTAATATTGTTCTGATATGCTTGTTTTGGATATGGAAATGATTGAGGCTTGTTCGTATTTGGTGTGGGAAGCCATAGAAATCATCAGATCTCAAATTCATTAAGATTTGGATGAGTTTGAGTTGATTTAGTGCTGAAAAACTTTTTCAGATATGTTGGGTGAAACTAGAGTTCTTCTGGTGAAACTTTTTCAGGAATGGTGGTGATAGGGTGTTGGACGAAATTTTGAAGGAAGAGGGAGAGAGATGAGTGTTGGGGGGGGGGGTGATGGTAATTTTTTATGTTGGACATTCCTTTATAACCTTACACTTCATGTTTTGAGTTGGAGATTTCAAGTAGGATGATTTTCAAAACCTTGCACAATGAGATTAAGAAAGTGGTAGCCAAAAGTAGTAGTAAGTCCAAGTTACTTTAATCAACCCAAAAGGAGATTCATAAAAGGGTAAGTGTTGGATTTGGCAAAGTCAACAATATTTCCAAGGTTTCTTGGAAAAGAGGAGGGGGGGGGGGGGGCTTAGGAAGGGGACGGCCAAGGAAGTGGATTGGGGTTTGGTTTTTGAATTTTGTGTAGTATTGGGTATTTGGGTGGTATTTGTTGCACTATAGGTATTTTACATATTTTTATATTCTTACTTTTTACTTTTTTAAAAAATAGATTGATATGTTATAAGAACTTATATAATATTACATATTCCAATATTGCATATATATTAGTGATACGTCATGTATCTAGTAGTCACGTTAAAACTATTCGTTCCGGTAAATATCAAGTTACGCGATTAGGTTTATTTATAAGTTTAAACTTTTTCAATGTATTTAATTTGGAATATAAAATACTTTGAAACACTTTAAAGTATTTACTAGTGTGTATATATTAATTATCACCAACGCTCGTGTGTGTCGGTTGTATTGCGTGTAAGACTGGTAATTACGCCGAATCACTGATGCATGAATGTTATGCATGAAAATGTTGCAATGAATGAAATGATTTCAATAAATTGAACAAAATTGAAAATCAAGCATGATATGTGTAATTAAGACTAGGTCAGGGTCGGTATTGACCTGGAATTTGCCGGTTGTCACAGTTTGTATACAGGTTTAGAAGGAGTGAATCATAAGGAGATTCGAGAGGAATATGATTATGGTGCAAGTAGTGGTCTGGGCAGCTCTAGTCTTAGCATTTTAGATTACAAAAAACCTTCAATAGACAATAGTTTAAGTAGATTTATTTCCCAAAAGTCTATTACAACAATGGCATGTGTAGTTCTAGCTCTAGTCCGCTTGTTTATCTTTAGATGTCTATGAATCAAATCGTGATGTTTCAAATGCTTGTGTTAATAGAAATGATGGTTGTTCAAGTAAAGCTTCAGACAGACATACTGACTCAAATTATTTTGAAAAGTCCCTCTCTCATCTTATCCCATCTTTTACACCAATTTGGATCTCTAAACCTAAAGAAATGGAGACAACTTCCTCAAAAGTTAGAAACGTTATTGTAAATGAATCAAAATCTGCTAAAATTAAGGTCACAAAAGAAAAATTAAAAGAATCATATGACTCTTGTGGCAATTCTAATTCACACATGTCTGAATGTGAGGAAGAGATATTAATAGATCAAGATCCTGTTTCTAATGTGTAAGAAGAAAGGTTTAAAGTCACGGTGTTTTAGATCTAGGAAGGATGATCACGTAATTAAAGTTTGTCCTAAGGTTGTTAGTAGAAATGTAAATAATAGTTCATTAGGAAGTAGATTAAATCATTTTGTAATTGATTTTTTCTGTAAAAAATCCTCTATTTCGAGACCTAAGTTAGTCACGACTTGGGTCCCAATTTCCAAATCTTAACAATTTTTTGTTTATATGCCAAGATCATTCCAGAAAAGCTATCAATAGCTTCTGGCACGTTGAAGGACCTACATACAAATTATCGCATAATAAATGTAGGATATGTTGCATTTGCTGGAGACAAGAAGGGTGGAAAGATGATTAGTCAGGGAGAAGTCTAAAATGGTTCCTTGACTCTGGAGAAAGTGAACTATGTCCCAGAGTTAGCATTCAATCTGTTAAGTGTATCATAAATCTTTGATAAAGACATTCCAGTTGATGAATACTTGTTTCTCAAACCAAAGTTTATTATTCTAGAAGATTTCGTGATCATGCATGCTCCAAGAAAGAATGAAACTTATCTTTTGGATATGGGATCACAAGAATCTACCTCCACTGTAACATATCTCCTGTCCAAAGCTTCAACTTCTGAATCCTTTCTGTGGGATAGACGATTAGGACATGTTAATTTTAAAAATATAAATAATTTGGTTAAGAACAATCTGTAAGGGGCTACCACTTAAAGGATTTTTAGTGGTAGAAAAGTGCATGGCATGTGCTCAAGGAAAACAACACAAAAGGCAACGCAAGCTTAAGCTTGAAAATACAATTTCAAAACCCCTTGAATTGTTACATACTGATTTATCTGTCCTATTAGTGTTAAATCTATTGCTAAAATTCTTATTGTTTGGTTGTTATAGATGATTATTCAAGATACTCTTGGGTAGATTTCTAGCAAACAAGGGAGACACTACAGAAGAGCTTAAGAAGCTGATCCTCTCATCATTTAAACCATTAGACAAAAAGAACGTAATGGCCATCCAAAGTGATAATGAACTGAATTTAGAAACCATATCTTTGACTCTTTTGTATGAGCAAAGGGATCTCAGACAGTTCAGTGCTGCTAGGACACCTCAACAAAATGGTGTTGCTGAAAGAAAGAATCGGACCCTTATTGAAGTAGCAAGAACTATGCTGATTGAGTTAAAGCTTCCAATTATTTTCTGGGTAGAAGCTGTCAATTGTGCTTCCTATGTACTAAACAGGGTTCTTATTATGATAGACAAAATAAAAACTCCTTATGAGCTTCTTCATAAATGAAAAGCTTTGATTGACTTCTTTCGTCCATTTGGTTGCACATGTACATTGCTAAACACTCAAGCTCAGAAGTCAAAGTTTAGAGCAGCCTCTGATGAATGTTTCTTCATTGGCTATTCTTCCTCACAAAGGCGTATAGAGTGTACAAAAAAAGAACACGTATTGTGCAGGAATCATTCTATATTGATTGGCAGGAGTCTAAATCACCAAACATGGGGTCAGACCCAGCATGATTTTATGACTCCAATAATGTCTTCAAATCTTTCAACCTTCCAGTATTTGACGATGATGTTGTTCATCAAACCAATGTCCAAATCATTCCTCCAACCGAACTTCTTCCACCTGAACCTCATCCAAAACAACCAATTGACCCTCTACCACAACCTCCGCTTGATGTTCCACCCATACCTCCACCACAACTGACTCCTCTATCCCAACCAACCTCCCTTTCATAATCATCACAAACCGCATCTTCATCTCATTCCAATCCATTAACCCTTAACACCAACTTCAAATCCTTAAAAGACCATCCACATGATTACATCATTGGTTCCATTATAGGTGGTGTGAGGACACGGAGTCAATCTAGATTGATAAATGAATGTCTCTATGCATGTTTCTTATCTCAAATTGTTCCTAAAAATATCTCAGCACCACTTCAAGACCCAAGTTGGGTTGAATCTATGCATATGGAACTTCAGTAGTTCAGGAAACTGAAAGTTTGGCAATTAGTTAATCTTCCTCCAAACAAGTTTCCTAAAAATGGGTATACCGGAAGAAACCAGATGATCGAGGAGTTGTAATAAGGAACAAATCAAGGTTAGTTGTTCAAGGATTTGCTCAGGAGGAGGGAATTGACTATACTAAAGTGTTTGCTCCAGTTGCTTGCATTGAAGCTATCAGAATCTTTCTTGCTCACGCTGCTCACAAAAACTTTAAAGTCCTTCAAATGGACGTGAAGTGTGCATTTCTCTACGGGAACACTGATGAGGAGATTTATGTTTGTCAACCACCAGGTTTTAAGGATCCAAATTCCCATACAAGTATATAAACTTGATAAATCCTTATATGGATTACATCAAGCACCTCGTATCTGGCATGAAACTTTGACATAATATCTGCTCAGCAAGGGTTTCTCTCGTGTCTATAGACATGACTCTATTAAGAAGAAGTTGATAGTGAAATGTTGATTGTTCAAGTGTATGTTGATGACATCATTTTTGGGTCAACAATGAGAAACTGTGTAGAGTGTTTTGAAGAAGTAATGAAGGATCGCTTCGAAATAAGCATGATGGGGGAGCTGTGCTTTTTCTTGGGATAGCAGGTTGAACAAAGCCTAATGGTATTCTGATTCACCAAGAAAGTATGTTCTGGAGATTCTCAAAAAGTTCAAGATGGATGATGCCTCTCCGAACTCACTCCATTCACTACTCAAACCTATTTAACTCCAGATGATAATGGGAAATCCATGGATGCTCATCATTATCATTTTATGATTGGATCTCTCATGTATCTCACGGCTAGCCGTCCTGATATACATTCGTCGTGTGCTACTGTGCCCATTTTCAAGCCAACCAAAAATATCACACGAAAAAGCTGTTAAACGCATCTTTCGTTACTTAAAGGTTCTTCTCGTTTGGGTCTTTGGTACCCAAAAGGAAGGAACTTTTATTTACATGCTATTCTGACAGTGATCATGGTGGTTGCAGGATCAACGGGAAATCCGTCACTGGTAGATGTCAATATCTCAGGGATTGTCTTGTTTCATGGCAAAGCAAGAAGCAAACAACAGTATCTCTATCTACAGGAGAGGCTGAATATGTTGCTGCATCCAGTTGCTGCTGCCAAGTGCTATGGATACAACACCAGATGATGGATTACGGAATCAATTTTCTTCATACACCACTTTTTTGTGATAATGAAGCTGCTATCGGAATTGCCAAAAATCCAATTCATCATACTCGCACCAAGCACATTGAAACAAGGATTCATACAATCCGGGACGCTCAGGAAAAGGGTTTTATAGATATTATTCCAATTGACACAAAAATCAAAGAGCAGATCTTTTCACAAAAACATTTGATAAACCTTGTTTTTATGAATTGATCTCAATGTTGGGTTTAATATCTTTTTAAAACCTCTTTTCTTAACAAAGTGTGTAAATAGCTGTAAATAACTCTTTTGTTTATTTTTTTTATATAAGCTTTTTCTGATAAACTTCTGAGTCCCATATTCCTTCACATCCTTGATCTTTAACAAAATTTGGAAAACAGAAATTTCTATTACATGTGTAACAACCGACTCCTAGGTCGGACATCAAAAACTTAAGTTTAATTTGGCATTGTTTCATTTACAGTATTCTATTACATTTATGTATCTTCTTTCCTTTGTGATTAATTGTTTTTGTGATTTATTTTACTTGGATGATCCTATTATGGCTTGCTTTAGTCTAGAGCTAGTTCACTGAGGCTAGAAAATTCACTTAATTGGCTATCTACCCTGATAATTATACATAAAAATTAAATCCATGCCTTCCACATGTATATTTCTCTTGGGCGCATTAACACTGTCCAGGCGCATTGGCAGTGGGCGCATTAGAACTGTTCAGGCACATTAGAACTATGCGGGCGCATTTGGCAGTGGGCGCATTACCACTGTTTAGGTGCATGAGCACTGTTCAGGCATTTTGACAATGGGCGTTTGGGCACTGTTCAGGCGCATTAGCACTGTGCGGCCCAAAATTTTTTTTTTTCTCCTGAACACTTAACATTCTGAAATTTTTCGGAATCCTTCTAGGAGAGTTTTCTTTTTGACCAGAGTGTGCACCACCAAATCACCCAATGCATGGAATTGTCACCATGCATTCGGCCGCCCCACTCACTAACCACACCTCCCCTCGATTTCCCAAAACCCGATTACACACTCCACCACCCTCCCCTTTATTCTTTTTTCTTTCATTCTTAACCAAACACCCCCATTCCATCTTACTCTTTCTTCCTTCTTGAACATCCTCTTTGCTCTCTCTTTCTCTGCGACTTCTTCACCATATTCATCGGAAAATCCGAAGGTGTCTTCAAGCACCCACCGAGCACGAGCAAAACCGGTTATAGAGAGGAGTTAAAGAGTGTAGCCACACAAGATTCTTGCAAGGACAGGAAGCTTCAGTTCAAGCTCTCGAACCAATAGCCTTCATACTCTCCAAATCAACCCAAAATCACGGGACATCTAGTGTGTAAGAATTTTGTTCCCGAACAAAACTATTTCTAGAGTTTTTCTCTCTTTTTCTTCCATAAATCCCACTTTTCTTGTTCCTAAAACAGAATCTTGCAACCATATCACTGTTTCTGTGAGACTCACTACTCCATGGATGGTACATTCTTCTAAATACTCACAATCATGAGTTGGTGCACATGATTTGAACCCGAAAACCCTCCTTTTCATGTGTTTAAGCACCCATTTAACCACTTGTCTTGACCAACCCCCATTCTATGCTTAAACCTACTTAAAAATGTCTTGTGAACACTATAATAATCTAGACTTAATGTTACAGAAAGATTTAAGGATGTTTGAACTCGAACTGTTATGTTTACACATGTGTAAATGGTGTAGAAACACCTTAATCATAACCTTGTTAATTAATATTGTAAAATCCATGGGGGTATTTTATTTTCCAGTAGTTTGATGATGTTAAACTTATTAAAATTTGCAGAATAGGTAGATTGGTATGGTATAATGAATATTAGGAGCTTATTTAGTGACCCAAATAGGTGATGAAATTCTCAAAATGGCCAAAAACTTAATAAGTTGCAAGTATTAAAATTTCCAGGACTTAAAACATGTGTTATATTGCTAAAAACCGAACTTGGTGAATTTTTGGGTTAATATGTAATTTCTATGAATTTATGTAACTAAAATAAGCCTAAACCGGGGGAATTTTTGGATAAATTACTAAAAATGGTGTGACAAGCCTAAGGACTATAAATCCATGATATTTCAGTAAGTTAGAAGACCCCAAGGTGATATTTTGGTGGGAAATTGAATGAAAGTGGATTAAAATGTCGGTTCGGGTAAAAACGGATTTTAACGGGTTAGATCTTAAAAACGAGGCTTTTACTCAAAGGACCCCAAAAAAGAATTCTTTTAAAAATAAACAGGCCTAAGAGTAATATAAAAACCCCTAGGAACTAATAAGGACCATATTGGGTCAAGAAATGGAAAGAATGCAACTTTGGGGGTAAAAATTGTAAAATTTTGAAACTTGAGGAACTAAAGTGTAAATTCCGTAAATATGACTAAATTTCAGTGACCATATGACCAGAAACTATTAATAAATTTATTATTATGCAAACAAATTTATAAGAATCTTAAAACTTTTCACTCACGTGCCAAGACCCCAACTTTCCTAAAAAGAAAACTTTTGACGCAAACTTCTAAGAATCGAAGCCACGTGAACTTATGACCATATAATACCCTTAGCTACACTTCCAATAGCCTAAGAACATATAGCTTACTACATGTATCTTGTTCATAGGGTGCTAGGACTTGAACCTTTCCGTGTCTGAAGAATCTTTGATCTACCTAAGGTGAGTTTTAGTGTTCCCCTTTTACTACTATTTTGGGATGAAACATGCTATGTTTGAACTAAAAGTTATTTGTGTAGTATTATCCGATGCTATTATATGTTGTGGCTAATGTTAGAACCTGCACCTACTTGTATCACAATCATTAATTCTTGTGTGAACCGCTTGTTTTATATGGGTGGATCTACTTAGGGAATCCCCCACGCACAGTGCCTTCCGTCATAACCGGAAGGGTACCACACTGAGATCCTGCGGGTCGTTTGTGTCATATGATAGGTTTTATAAGATACTATGGTGTACCACTCAGCAGGTATGGTACACTCTTTGAGGCTTAGTTTCCCCTATGGGGTAACCGGCATAACACAAGTTTAGAAGAGGCTAGCCGGGGCTGAGTGCAGGGTTGATTGTGACCCCACAACAGTGATACTTTTAAAAAAAATAATAATAACTTATGGATTCTAAAGAGTCCTTTTGTTTTTGAACTTTAAGCACTTGAACTCACCAACTTTTTAGTTGACATAAAATCTTTTTAAGCATGTTTCAGGTAACCCTTGATGGATTGTAATGGACACTTAATGGATGGCTTAGTAACGTGACTACGAATGGCATTACTTGATTTTGAAACATTATTAGACATTTGGAATTGTTGTGTAATAAATTAGGATAATTTGTAATGGGTGTTGATTTTACGTTTGGGCAAGACTTTCATAGCCCGAGTATGCTATTTAAATGTAATGCCATGCGATTTCTCTCCTTGTGTGCTCTTGAGTGGTTTGCTTCCGCTGCCATGTATTTTTCTAGTCTGCGACATCCCACCCTCCTTGGCCCAGGGTGTGACAGATTGGTATCAGAGCCAAAGGTTGTAGAGAAGTCGGGAATACCTTAGTAGACCCTAGGCTACAACCCTAATACCCTAGGACAGTCCTTGTTTTGGAATGTGTTGGAATGAGTGGGTCGGGTAAATTGATGATTACACTTGATCAACGTAATCATGAATTTACCGGACGCGTGAATTCCGGCATGATCCCCTAATTGGTGTTAAAATCTTTCTCCCGGATAGAAAAGTTTTTGTGTAGTCTAAGCTTTTTCTTCGTACCCATTGTAACCTGTATTATTACTGATTATAGATACTACTACCATCGTTACTGCTGTAATTACTATTATGAGATACTATCATCACTATTGTCATGAGCTATGAGAAACCAAATTACTCATGATGATTTTACAGGAACTCGAGAATCATGGCAAGCAATGGTAAAGAGCCTGCATTCCCTGTTGATGAGATGCCCCAGTGGGAAGGCTCAGGAGGGCAACATGCCTATCACAGTATGAGGAGTACATGAGGAGAAGCAGCCATCCAGGATGGATATCAGTGACATCCGACGACACGGAGCCATCGAAGGAATCTTCCCCGACATCCCGGGAGAGGAGCCGGACCCGCTCTCACTCACCTCATGTCACCGCACCTGCACATTCGCCTATCCCGCCTATCGAGAACAGGGGCGCTCGAGTCATCACCCGGCTGCGTAAGGGTACTTGAACTGGAGCTTCTATTTCATTCAGGATGCCACCTCCTCCACCTCCTCCTACGACAGCTCTCGCACCAGCACCTCCGATGATGGGACCGCCCAGACGCTAACCACAGGATGAGTTCTGGATACCTCCCAAGTGTAGCTTGTATGACGGCCCGAGTGTTCAAGCTGGAAACCCCTACTCTCAGTCCAGCCGCTGAGCTAGCGATTTTGGTCCTTCTGAACCTACACTGAGTAACATCCTTAGGACCATCTAGCGCCACAAGCTAAGCCTACAGCACGCCACGCGGACCTCACAGTCCGCCCAGTTCCAGGCACTAGTGGCGTCTCATGGTGTCCAACGCTTGGAACAAGAGCAAAAAAAGAAAGGTTCGGGCTGGTTTGGGTGGTTGAAGAAGAAATGGCAGTAATGATGGGATGATACTTGATTATCTAGATGATGCTACTATTTTTGAGAAACTATTTATCTATTTCAGATACTATGATTATTATTTTGGGGGTGATGGCACCTTCCAACTTATGATACTATGAGACTATTGACATTTTGCTTGTTGGTTGCTACAATTATCTATGCATGATTTTCTTTTATGATATTACCTTATCTATTGCAGGTTGTCTAGTGGAATGTACAATATTATATTCTAGGGAACCAATTTGATTGCCCCTTAAATGTTAATTAACTTTATAAGAATTAGAATGAAACTATGTATGACTTATAATGTATTTTAGGAACCCTCATGTGTTTGGTGAAGCGACCTATAGGAGTCGAATCGATGTAGCGAGATACTTGAAACAAATCTTATAAGACACTAAATGAGTTTATCAATGTTGACACCAGAATGCCGCCTATACGTGGAATGCGTGGTGGAAGGAATAGGGGTGCTGGGCGCATCGGGAACCAGGGTGGAAATGACCACCTACTCCACCAAGGACCACCCATGAAGAAAATGCCAATGATGAAAGGATCGCCAATCTGGTGGCCCAGCAAATAGCCAATGCTATCCCACCATCGTAGCTCAAATAAACGTAGACCGGGAAAATACAACCGGAAATGAAGGATCTGGAAACAATGAAGGTAACGCCGAGGACGCTGAGGAAATAAGAACCAGGTGTTCTTAAAAAACTTTTATGGCATGCAAACCAAAATATTTCTACGGCACCGAGGGTTTGATTGATATTTACCGATGGTTAGACGAGATCAAGGCTGTACTGGATATCAGCGAGTGCGAAACTGAGCACATGGTCAGGTTCGCCTCCCAATCTCTAAAAGGGCCATCCTTGGAGTGGTGGAAGATCGTCGTTCAGCCACGAGGCAGAAATGCTGCTGGCCGCATGAAATGGTCGGAGTTTAGAGAATTGATGACCAGCAAGTACTGCCCAATAAATCAACTGGAGAAGCTGGAAGCTGAATTTCCGAGCTTAGAAATGAAAGGATCAAATTACACTGAATACATCAATCGGTTCTCAGCTCTGTCCTGACTAGTGCCCACTTGGTGACACCTGAATCAAAAGATGTAGCCCGTTTTAACTGGGGACTTCATCCCAGAGTTCGGGGCATGGTCCGATCTGCCATGCCTACAACCCTCCAAGCAGCAGTTGATCTTACCGGTAACTTGACGGATGACTTGTAGGGCTGGTTGGACAGAACAGGGGAAGACTAAGGACAAGAAGAAGGTGACGGGCGAGAATAGAAAGTGGTTTGATGCTAAAAGGGCCATTGGCAATAGCGGTAGCTCAAGCAGGAGGGCTGGTGAAGGGACAAGACGTGATGATCAGGGGGCAAGAGCCTGAAAACTATACTTAGGTACAAGTCCTTTTTGTAACAAGTGCAAACTACACCACCAAGGAGAATGCAACCCGATGCCTTGCTTCAGGTGCAAGCGAACCGGTCACCTGATTAAAGATTGTACGTATGACCCCATGAAGCAATGTTACGAGTGCGGGGATCCAGGACACATGCGGAACAAGTGTCCCAAGCTAGCGAGGGATAAGGACGCCAGGCCTAACAAGCCCAAAGGAAGAGAATTCGTAATGGATCCCAATGGTGCCCGTAAGGATCCTAACGTGGTTAACGGTACGTTTCTCATAAATAACCACCCTGCTACTGTTTTATTTGATACTGGAGCAACAAGTAGTTTTGTTTCTACTACCTTTAGGCCTTTGATTGATTTAGAAGCTTGTACCCTAACTGATGCATACACGGTAGAGTTAGCTGACGGCAAGATTATAGAAACCAATGAAATCATCAAAGACTGCACGATAGAATTAGAGGGTAATTCATTTAAGATAGACTCGATGCCTGTAACGTTAGGAGGATTTGATGTCATCGTGGGAATGGATTGGTTAGCTAAAAATAAGGCTGAAATCGTGTGTGATGAGCATTTGCTTAAAATACCTCTATGTAACGGAAGTACACTAATGGTCCACGGTGATAGAAGCAACAGGCTATACCCCATGATATCCCACCTGAAGGCTACCAAGAGTCTCCACAAGGGATGCTCCGCTTTCATAGTCTACGTGATGAAAGCAAGAGAAGAAAAGATAATCGAAGATATACCGGTGGTGGCTGAGTACCAGAAAGTATTTCCCGAGGATCTACCGGGACTTCCTCCAACTAGACAGGTTGAATTCCAGATAGATCTAGTGCCTGGTGCTGCACCAGTGGCCAAGGCACCTTACCGACTCGCTCCACCTGAGATGAAGGAGCTGATGCTACAAATCCAAGAGTTGATGGACAAAGGATTTATACGACCAAGCGTTTCTCCATGGGGTACACCAGTACTATTTGTTAAAAGAAGGATGGAACCCTACGAATGTGCATTGACTATCGGGAATTGAACAAGCTTACAATAAAGAACCGTTATCCCCTCCCGAGAATCGATGACTTATTCGATCCACTACAAGGAGCCAGCTATTTCTCCAAGATAGATTTAAGATTGGGATACCATCAACTAAAGATAAGGGAAGAAGACATACCCAAGACAGCCTTTAGAACTAGGTATGGACACTATGAGTATTTAGTCATGCCCTTCGGACTGACTAATGCACCCGTGGCATTTATGGATCTTATGAACCTAGTATGTCGCCCGTATCTAGACAAGTTCATGATTGTGTTTATTGATGATATTTTGATCTACTCCCATAGCAAGCAAGTGCATGAGCAGCACCTTAGACTAATTCTTGATTTGCTCAAGAATGAGCAGTTATATTCAAAGTCCTCCAAATGTGAGTTTTAGATGCGCGAAATCCAGTTTCTAGAACATGTGGTGAACAAAGAAGGTATTCAAGTAGATCTAACAAAAATAGAAGCCATTAAAAACTAGAAGATTCCTGAAACTTCTACCGAGATAAGGCAATTTCTTGGTTTGGCGACAAGAGGTTCATCAAGGATTTCTCGTGAATTGTGCAACCATTAACCGCACTAACCAAAAAGAATACAACCTTCATATGGGAAAAGGAATAGAATAAGGCATTTGAGATACTTAAGGAGAAGCTGTGCAGCGCACCTATCCTTGCCCTACCGGAAGGCGTTGAGGATTTCGTAGTTTATTGCGACGCCTCACGTCAGGGGCTGGGGTGTGTATTGATGCAGCGAGACAAGGTGATTGCTTACGCATCTAGATTGTTAAATGAGCATAAGAGAAACTACACTACTCATGATCTAGAACTGGGTGCCGTGGTGTTTGCACTCAAAATATGGAGACACTATCTCTACGGTACCAAATGCGTTATTTACACCAATCACAAAAGTTTGCAACACATTATGGACCAAAAGATGTTAAATATGCGCCAAAGAAGGTGGGTAGAGTTATTGAGCGACTACGAATGTGAGATTCGTTACCATCTAGGCAAGGCAAATGTTGTGGCGGATGAATTGAGTAGAAAGGAAAGGGAAAAACCCCTTCATGTCCGTGCCCTGAGAATGACCGTGTATACTAGTCTTACTGCTAGACTAAAAGAAGAGCAAAAGGAAGCCCTGAATGAGGACAAGCTAGCTGGGGAGATGCTAACGGGAATGGAAAAACATTTAGAAGTGAGTAATGACGGATTGTATAAGCATAAAGGAAGGACTTGGGCACCGAAACATGGAGGAATTAGAGAGATAGTCCTAGATGAAGCCCATAAATCCAGATATTCGGTTCATCTGGAAAGTGAAAAGATGTACCAACACTTAAAGATTCTCTTCTGGTGGCCCGGGTTAAAGAAATCCATTACCACCTATGTGGGGAAATGTCTGACGTGTGCAATGGTAAAAGCCGAAAACCAAAAACCATCAGGAACCTTACAACAGCCCGAAATCCCTAAATGGAAATAGGATAACATTACGACGGATTTTGTTACAAAGTTACCAAGAACCTCTCGAGGGCATGGTGCAATTTGGGTGATAGTGGATAGGCTTACCAAATTAGCACACTTCCTACCTATTCGAGAAGATTACGGTTTACCGAAGCTAGTGTGACTATACATCGATGAAATAGTAACAAGACATGGAGTGCCACTATCGATTATCTTAGACCGTGATAGTCATTTCACTTCATGATTCTGGAAGTCTCTCCAATAGGCTTTGGGGACCCGTCTTGACCTAAGCACTGCGTACCACCCTCAAACTGATGGACAAAGTGAAAGAACCATTCAGACTCTAGAGGACGTGTTAAGAGCTTGCGCGATCGACTTCAGTAGAAGTTGGGATAACCACCTTCCTCTAGTAAAGTTCTCCTACAATAATAGTTACAACGCGAGTATAAACGTAGCCCAGTATGAAGCCTTATATGGTAGAAAATGCTGATCACCATTAAGGGGCTGGAATGAGATTGGTGATAGCCAAATAATGGGACCCGATATCGTAATGGAAACCACGGATAAGGTATTCAAGATTAAGGAACGAATGAGAGCAGCCAGAGACTGTCAAAAGAAATACGCGGATAGACGACGAAAGCCCCTGGAATTTCAAGTGGGTGATAGAGTGATGCTAAAAGTCGCACGATGGAAGGGCACAGTCAGATTTGGGAAGAAAGGCAAGCTAAGCCCAAGATACATTGGACCATTTGAAATTTTGTTGAGAGTTGGCCCGGTAGCATATCAATTAAGGCTACCCCAAGAGTTAAGCTATGTACATGACACTTTCCATGTGTCTAACTTGAAGAAGTGCCTTGTAGAAAAAGCCTTGGAATTACCATTGAAGGATGCCAAAATCACTAATGAGTTGAAATTCGTGGAAGAGCCCATAGAGATTACCGACCGACTGGTCCAGAAACTTAGATGAAGCCGTATACCCAAAGTTAAAGTGAGATGGAACTCTAGGCGAGGACCCGAATTCACATGGGAATGAGATGATGTGATAAGAAAGGAGCATCTACACCTCTTTAAGCCCACTAGATCAGAAAATAATTGAAACTAAAATTTCGGGATGAAATTTCCCAAACGGTGGGAGAATGTAACAACTGACTCCTAGGTCGGACATCAAAAACTTAAGTTTAATTTGGCATTGTTTCATTTACAGTATTCTATTACATTTATGTATCTTCTTTCCTTTGTGATTAATTGTTTTTGTGATTTATTTTTACTTGGATGATCCTATTATGGCTTGCTTTAGTCTAGAGCTAGTTCACTGAGGCTAGAAAATTCACTTAATTGGCTATCTACCCTGATAATTATACATAAAAATTAAATCCAAGCCTTCCACATGTATATTTCTCTTGGGCGCATTAACACTGTCCAGGCGCATTGGCAGTAGGCGTATTAGAACTGTTCAGGCACATTAGAACTGTGCGGGCGCATTTGGCAGTGGGCGCATTACCACTGCTTAGGTGCATGAGTACTGTTCAAGCATCTTGGAAGTGGGCGTTTGGGCACTTTGCAGGCGCTTTAGCACTGTGCGCCCCAAAAATTTTTCTATCTCCAGAACACTTAACATTGTGAAATTTTTCAGAATCCTTCTAGAAGACTTTTCTTTTTGACCAGATTGTGCACCACCAAATCACCCAATGCATGGAATTTTCACCATGCATTCGGCCACCCCACTCACCAACCACACCTCCCCTTGATTTCCCAAACCCGATTACACACTCCGCCACCCTCCCCTTTATTCTTTTTCTTTCTTTCTTAACCAAACACCCCCACTCCATCTTACTCTTTCTCTCTTCTCGAACATCCTCTCTGCTCTCTCTTTCTCGGAGACTTCTTCACCATATTCATTGGAAAATCCGAAGGTGTCATCAAGCACCCACCGAGCAGGAGCAAAACCGGTTATAGAGAGGAGTTAAATAGTGTCACCACACAAGATTCTTGCAAGGACAGGAAGCTTCATCTCAAGCTCTCAAACCCAAAGCCTTCATACTCTCCAAAGCATCCCAAAAGCATGAGACATCTAGTGTGTAAGCATTTTGTTCCCGAACAAAACTATTTCTTGAGTTTTTCTCTATTTTTCTTCCATAAATCCCACTTTTCTTGTTCCTAAAATAGAATCTTGCAGCCATATCACTGTTTTTGTGAGACTCACGACTCCATAGAAGGTACATTCTTCTAAATACTCGCAAATCATGAGTTGGTGCACATGATTTTAACCCGAAAACCCTCCTTTTCATGTGTTTAAGCACCCATTTAACCACTTGTCTTGACCAACCCCCATTCTATGCTTAAAACCTACTTAAAAATGTCTTTTGAACATTATAATAATCTAGACTTAATGTTACAGAAAGATTTAAGGATGTTTGAACTCGAACTATTATGTTTACACATGTGTAAATGGTGTAGAAACACCTTAATCATAACCTTGTTAATTAATATTGTAAAATCCGTGAGGTTATTTTATTTTCCAGTAGTTTGATGATGTTAAACTTATTTAAATTTGTAGAATAGGTAGATTGGTATGGTATAATGAATATTAGGAGCTTATTTAGTGACCCGAATAGGTGATGAAATTCTCAAAATGGCTAAAAACTTAGTAAGTTGCAAGTATTAAAATTTCCAGGACTTAAAACATGTGTTATATTGCTAAAAACCGAACTTGGTGAATTTTGGGTTAATATGTAATTTCTATGAATTTATGTAGCTAAAATAAGCCTAAACCGGGGGAATTTTTGGATAAATTACTAAAATGGTGTGACAAGCCTAAGGCCTATAAATCTATGATATTTCAGTAAGTTAGAAGACCTAAGGTAATATTTTGGTGGGAAATTGAAAGAAAGTGGATTAAAATGTCGGTTCGGGTAAAAACTGATTTTAACGGGTTAGATCTTAAAAACGAGGCTTTTACTCAAAGGACCCCAAAAAAAAATTCTTTTAAAAATAAACAGGCCTAAAAGTAATATAAAACCCCTAGGAACTAATAAGGACCATATTGGGTCAAGAAATGGAAAGAATGCAACTTTGGGGGTAAAAATTGTAAAATTTTGAAACTTGAGGGACTAAAGTGTAAATTCCGTAAATATGACTAAATTTCAGTGACCATATGACAAGAAAATATTAATAAACTTATTATTATGCAAACAAATTTATAAGAATCTTAAAACTTGTCATTCACGTGCCAAGACCCCAACTTTCCTAAAAAGAAAACTTTTGACGCAAACTTCTAAGAATCGAAGCCACGTGAACTTATGACCATATAATACCCTTAGCTACACTTCCATAGCCTAAGAACATATAGCTTACTACATGTATCTTGTTCATGGGTGCTAGGACTTGAATCTTTCTATGTCTGAAGAATCTTTGATCTATCTAAGGTGAGTTTTAGTGTTCCCCTTTTACTACTATTTTGGGATGAAACATGCTATGTTTGAACTAAAAGTTATTTGTGTAGTATTATGCGATGCTATTATATGTTGTGACTAATGTTAGAACCTGCACC
The DNA here is from genome assembly GCA_025506505.1 of Flaveria sonorensis. Classification (NCBI taxonomy): domain Eukaryota; kingdom Viridiplantae; phylum Streptophyta; class Magnoliopsida; order Asterales; family Asteraceae; genus Flaveria; species Flaveria sonorensis. The sequence goes on from JACCIY010000344.1 coordinate 19,678, forward strand.
TACTTGTATCATAATCATTAATTCTTGTGTGAACCGCTTGTTTTATATGGGTAGATCTACTTGGGGAATCCCCCACGCACAGTGCCTTCCGTCATAACCGGAAGGGTACCACACTAAGATCCTGCAGGGTCGTTTGTGTCATATGATAGGTTTTATAAGATACTATGGTGTACCACTCAGCGGGTATGGTACACTCTTTGAGGCTCAGTTTCCCCTATGGGGTAACCGGCATAACACAAGTTTAGAAGAGGCTAGCCGGGGCTGAGTGGAGGGTTGATTGTGACCCCACAACAGTGATACTTTTTTTTTTAAAAAAAATTAACTTATGAATTCTAAAGAGTCCTTTTGTTTTTGAACTTTAAGCACTTGAACTCACCAACTTTTTAGTTTACACAAAATCTTTTTGAGCATGTTTCAGGTAACCCTTGATGAAGTATGGATTGTAATGGACACTTAATGATGGCTTAGTAACGTGACTACAAATGGCATTACTTGATTTTGAAAACATTATTAGACATTCGGAATTATTGTGTAATAAATTTGGATAATTTGTAATGGGTGTTGATTTTACGTTTGAGCAAGACTTTCATAGCCCGGGTATGCTATTTAAATGTAATACCATGTGATTTCTCTCCTTGTGTGCTGTTGAGTTGTTAGTTTTAGCTGCCATGTATTTTGCTAGACTGCGACGTCCCACCCTCCTTGGGCCCGGGGTGTGACAACATGGCAATTAAAAAGAAATTTCGGTGGAGAATAAAGATTAAACTTTAAGTTTTTCAATTTTGTCTTTTCAGGAACCCCAGGAAAAAGAAGTTTGAAGGAGGTCAATAGCCTTGTGTTGGGATATGCATGGTAGGCTCAGCCTGAAAATGAAGTAAACAGCAGTCATGTAGCTAAATTAAAGTTTAAGAACTCGGTGAAATGGTTGAGAGTTTTAAATCTCTGCTTTGATATTCCCAAAATCTCCTTATCACCTAGTCTATGAATTGAAACTTCTCGTTAGCTCTTCAGAGATATATCTCGTGCTTACCTCCTTTGCTATGTGTGAACATTGACCTGGAGTGATGATCTCCTTTGTTATACGTGAGTATAGACCTGGAGCTCTCATCAGCACATTTTGATAATCTTCTCTGTTATACGTAAGTATAGACCTAAAGCTCTCAACAGCAAGTTCAGATGGTCATCTCCTCTGTTATACGTAAGTGTAGACCTAGAGCTCTCATCATCGGTTCCCTAAATAAAGGCATAGTGATTCTTAAATTAATATCATTGTTGAAAACTCAAAAGAAAATTCAAGCAAAGTTAATCATATTGCTCAATAAACCATGAGGACAAGATAAGTACTTTGCCAAATGTTTGTGGGGACCAAGTCATTAAAGTTTCTAAAATTAAACCAAAACATGATAAAAATAGCTGTAGATTACACATTGAAAAGAATAAGGCATGGGTTTAAAAGAACAAGCATATAAGCAATCCCGCCAATCTTTGACTCTCTAGAATAATTTCTTGAAAAAGAAGTGTCTATATCCTTTTATTCTTAATTTTTCTCTTATTTCTTATTTCAATATTATTTTATTTTATTTAATCTTCTGTTATTCTTATTTTGTTTATGTTGGTATTATGGGGTGAAGAAGTTTTCATGAAAGTTTTTGTAAATATAAGACTTAATTTTTTATAATTTTTTATTTATTTTTTTATTATTATTTTTAAATATATAAAATTTTCAAAAAATTTTCAAAAATTTACTAAGTGTTAGGTTCCAGCGAAACTTAGTTCGCTGGTTGTTTCGCTAAGCGAATCTATAGATTCGCCGGCAAACTCGCTCTACATGGGCTACATGACTTCATCTGTAATGCCGAGCGAAACTATAGTTTCGCTGCCAGTGAAACTATAGTTTCGCTGCCAGTGAAACTAGTGTCTATATATTGCACAGTGTGAAATCAGTTTCACACACTTGTTTGGCGAAAGTAAATCCTAGTTTCTCTGTGCATTCACACCCATATTCTTCTAAATCGATTTTCGTATCGATTAATTGTTTCTAAGTGCTTAGGTGGGTGTTTCGAACCAGTTCTTATGCATTTGTTAAGGTTTTAAACATTGGACCTTAGTTTTAGGTTAATTCGCTGGGTCGGTAGTTCACAGATTCGTTCAGTGAAACTGCGAAACTAACCAGCCAATCTGAACGAAAGTTCAAGTGTTCTGAGCGAAATTACCCAGTCATGCTGTTCAAGCGTACTTGACAGTTTCACAAGGATAGTTACAGCGAAACTATAGATTCGCTCAGGCACATGATTCTATGTCAGGGTCTCAACGAACTTACAATTTCTCTACTGTAAAAACTATAATTTCATCCTCAGCGAAACTATAGAATTGCTCACACACATGAGTTTGTGCCTGTGTCATAGCGAATCTATACTTTTGTTTGAATGAAACTAGCAGCGAAACTATTAATCTGTGCCTCTAGCGAAACTACAGTTTCACTTGTCAGCAAAACTGTTGAACTTTCTGCATTTTCTTGAATTTTGTTTATTTCATTGTTTATTCATACTTTAATGTTTTAACGAACCTATTTTTGTTTAATTTTCAGTTAAGATGGCAATCCTAAAGTTTGCTAAGAGAACAAACATTGTTGCATTATTGGATGATAACAATCCAAAGACCATTAGCTTTAGAGATTGCATTAAGTGGCTGAAGCAGTCCCCAATCAGTTATGCTATATCTCACATGCCCACGATCTATGATTTTCATGTAAGAGACTTTTGAAGAACTGCAGAGTATGACCTTGGGTCTAATCCACATCGGATTACTACTAGAGTCCTTAGGCATGACTTTGTTATTACTGTTGAGACTGTGGCAAAAGTATTGAAGCTAGAGGAAGATTGTGGGGATGAGGTGGTAATGTCTGATGCAGAAGTATTAAATGCATTTAGAAGCATTGGGTATGAGGGACCGTCTTTTGGCTCAAAGAAAGAAATCAAGGAGTCCCTCTTATCTAAGGAATGGATATACATTGCCCATATATTTATTGTGTGCTTGGATCATAGGAAAGGAGGGATAAGTGGTTGCTATATCCAAGGTTTGCACAGATGTTGATTAATGATTTGAAGTCAGATCTGCCTAGACATGGAGAAATTAATAGACTGGTGCAAATGAATACAAGAATATTTGCAGATTGCTCAGTAGGGAGACATGACTTTAGTGGAAGATAACATATCTTTTGGAAAATATGTACTCTGCTGAGAGATGGAATTACATCAAGAGATTAATTGAAAATGAAAATAAGAATGCTGAAGAGAACCAGGAGAAGCAAGATGAGGCAATAAAGAAAAGAAAAAGATATGCAAAGGAGAAGGAGTATAATTTGGAAGCAGAAATTGATGAAGTGGAGGAGGAATTAAGACTCAAAGGAGAGGAGAACAAAAGAAAGCTGATCAAGGTGAACCTACAAATGTTGCTGAATGAAGAACTAAGCACAAACAACAAACTTTTTCTGAACCCCCTAAAAGAAGGGATGCAAGGTCAGAGCTAGATCATGATGTTATTCAAAATTTGAATACATCATTGGCAAATGAATTGGGGATGATTAAGACAAAGTTGGTGAATCAAGAATTGAGAGAGAAAGAGAAAGATAAGGAAATGGAGAGCATCAAGAAAATGATGGTAGATCAACAAGACTTAATCAAAAGACTACTCAAGGAGGTGAATGAGCTGAAAGCCAATGCTGGTCTGCCCAACTAGTTAACTCAAGCTGGGATAGATGATCTTACTGATACGTCTAAGTATTCCTTTTTGAAAATAGGGAGTTCAACTTGGATCGGAGGAGACACACGTGTAGCTAGAGTTGATGCAAGTGATGCTGGTGTTGGTAGAGCGGGTGCTAGTGGCAGTGGTGATGGTTATCCTGATGTTGGAGTTGATGATATTATTGGATCTGGAGTTGAGAAAGGAAGTGATGTAGGAGGTGTTGTAGGAGATGAGGATGGGGTTGTAGAAGCAGAGTTTATAGATTTGGGGCTTGATATAAATACTAATTTGACTAGTGATGAAGTATTTAGAGAAGAAGCAGACGGAGCAGGCCAGAAAGGAGCTGAGCTAAATCTGATAGATGAAGAAGTGGAGTATGAGGAACTGTTGGTTGATTACGACTCTAAGCCTGAATTCTATGAACTAGATAAGTGTCCAATGATGATGTGGCTCAGAGGAGTTCTATCGAAGGAGATGTGTTTGAGTTGAACAAGGAAGATTGGTTCGTTAAGGAGGAAGAACCAGAACAACCGTCTCCGTTATTTCAAAACATAACTGAACCAAGTAGGAAGAAATCCGCAAGAAGATAGTTAGTTGGAAATATAATCATGAATTGAAAGTGTTTATGATTAAAAGAAGAGGAGGGGAAATCTCATATCTACATAAAAGGATGACATTCAAGACCTTCCCAAGATAGGATTTGAGAAGGTTAGCTGAGATTCCCTTGATAGACTCAAGCCTAAGAAAGATGGCAATTGTACTAGAGAATAAGATACGAAAGGGACTTAAGGACAATTTTAAGGCATTTGGGTATATGAAAACTGAAAGGAGGAGATCAAAGAAAGATTTGGATTAGGCTACAGGAAAGGGCAAGATTGTGTTGAAGCTCAAGCCAGCCAAAACTGTTAATAGAGTGAGAGTGCCCAATCCACTTCCCCTAAGATTATAAAAAATTAAGAAGCGGTTCTATGAATAATACAGGGGAAGCAGTGATTAGACTGAAGGGTGGAGAAGAAATTAAACTATTTGATCCTATGGAAGTATTCTCTTTTTGCGATGAAGATTTGGTGGTTTTGTGTGAAAATCACATCAAAGCCAGAGCCGGAGCTGAAACGAGGAATGAAGCTAGCCTATTCATGAGGGCAGCTAACAAGGCTCGTGGTGTCAGGGCTGAAGTCAGGGAGCTTACAAAGAAAGTACTTCAAGCTGATGAATTAAGGATGGATGTGAAGGAGATGACAAGAATATTTGAAAAGGCCAGTGCAAGGGGAGTGGAAGAGAGTACAGCTGGAGCTGATTAGGAAACTTCAGATAAAGCTGCTGAGGAAGTGGAAGATGAAGGAGAAGATCAAGTGGGAGGTCCAACCTAGGGGAGTCTTAATGATTTAGTATAGGTTGGACTCACCATAGCTGTTAGGATTATTTTGTCTTTATGTAATAGGTTGAATGTTAGTATGTTTCCATGTATTTTGTATTTGTATAGTTTCACTGACCCAAAAAAACTATGAGCGAAATTACAGTTTCGCTCGTAGCCAGCTGTCCTAGGTCACCCGGTGAAACTGTATTTCGCTGCTGGGTGAATCTAGTTGATGGTCAAGACAGTTTCGCTAAAACTGTCAGCGAAACTAACTCTGCTTATATATTGTCATGTTCTATCATTGTAAGCAAGTTTTTGCAAAACCGCAATACTAAAATATTATTGTTGCAACTCTATGTTTTAAGCTGGAAGCCTATTTGTCATTACTTTTGAGCCTTTGTTTGGTGATTATTGAATAGATTTGAAACTTATCCATTATGTTATTGTGAGTATTGTGTTGATTCAATGGGATTTCTAAGTTTATTCAGCAATTGCACTGTTATATCGATCATAAGGACCAACAATGTTTTTGGCACAATTTGAGAGATAAAACATGTATTTGTTTCTCCGGATAGACTTCAAGTTTGAACACATTGTGATAGCGGACCAATGATTGCTTTAGTTGGATGATCTTTATGAATTCTTAACTGAGGAATGGGATCTTCAGAAATAACTTTGTCTAAATTAGACATATGGCCAAGAGGTTCATCAACAGTGATTCCTCCTTCAGGTTGATACATAATATGTTCCTATTGATGAATATTATTATCAACTGATAAATCTTCAAATGGAACTTGAATTGTATCAATTGGATCATTATGTGTAGAAGATGAACTTGGATCATTATTTTATGTATCTTGTTCTATTTTTGAATAAATTGGAGTCAATTCAGGTTTAGAAGCTTGATTCAGATCAGAAACTGATTGTTGAACAATTGACATATTGGAAAAAGAAGTTTTGTCTGAAACTCTTCCTGTAGTTGAAGATGAAATATATCCAACATTATCAGAAAAACAATCTTGAATGGATGATGATAAAGGTGGATTAGCTGTAGATACAACAGAAGATTGATTAAACATTTCAAACAATGAAGCATAATCATATAACCATGAAGGAGCAGATCCTGCATCTGTTTTGTTAGATTCATACCAATCTATATCAAATGACTCAATTGTTTATTTTGACCTTTTGTTATAAACCCTATATGCAACTTTGTTGGCTGAATCTCCAACAAAGTAACACTCATCTGCTTTTTCATCAAATTTTGATTTAGAATCAGAAGTGTGTAACAAAATACAACAACTCCAAACATTTTAAAATATTTGACTTTAGGTTTATGCTTAAAAATATTTAATAAGGAGTAATGTTTTGTTGTTTATTGATTAAGACACGATTCTAAACATAACATGCCGTGTTAACAACTTCAGCCCAAAAGAAAGAAGGTAATTTGGCTGTTGATAACAATGTTCTAACTGCTTCAATTAAAGTTCTGTTTCGTCTTTTAGCAACTCCATTTTGTTGTGGAATTTCTGTAGAACTGAACTGTCTACCTATCCCCTTTGTATCACAAAATTCATTGAAAATATGATAGCGAAACTCCATTCCATTATCACTTCGAATGCACTTGATGAATTTGTCAGTCTGATTCTCCACTAGTTCATGAACTTTATAAGCAAATAAGGTGTCTCATCCTTAGTTTCTAAAAATAAAACCCAAGTAAATCTGGAAAAATCATCAGTAATAACCAAACAATATGCATGACGTCCCAAGCTCAAAACACTTACCGGACCATATATATCCATGTGTAACAGTTGAAGAATTAATTTAATATTAGTATGAGAAACTGGTTTACAAGGAATTTTATGTTGTTTGGCTTTTGAACATGATAGAAAATGTTTAGTAAGTTGAAATTCTTTCAAAGTTAAGCCCACACCATTATTTTCTCTAACCAACTTGTTCATGTTTTTGATGTTGACCTGGCCAAGTTGATGATGCCATAATATTGAATCATTTTTCGAGGCTTTTAATAACAAACAAGACGTAGTTATAAATGAATGTGAACCATTCATATCAAGTAAGTATGTGTCTTTGTCTCTCGGTGTTCTTAAAAGAATCCATTCATCAGGAATTGCAAATCCAGGTTTTAAAATGAGACATTCTTTATTAGTGATGTGTGTTGAATACTTTTTGTCATAAATTTGAGAGACACTTAGCAAATTATGTTTATGTTCCTCAACAAAATTGACATCATCAAAATTTAACACACCGTTAGACACTATACCTTTCTTTGTAATCTTACCACCTTTATCTCCGGCAATAATAACATATCCTATGTTGTAAGATTGTACATTTTTTAATAGTGATATATTACTAGTCATGTGTCGAGAATAACTGCTGTCAACATGCCAAACACTATTGATAACTTACCTTGGTTGTTCCTACACATATGAAGGAGATTATTCAATTTTAGGAACCCAAGCCATTGTAGACTTGAGCATATTGTTATCATCGAAATATGATACTGATTTTAATATCATATCTCTTTTATCATTGAAAACATAGTCTTTAACAATATCAGGCTCTTATTGTTTTTCTTTGATCTTCCACCTTTGAATTGGTTTAATCAAGTTTATAACCGTTTTCTTATGTGTTTTGTACTGGGATAGAATTTCTACCATCAACATGTAAATATTTCTTGACTGAATATCCTCTATGCAAATTAGATTTAATTTGAACATTTCTTTTATCAATAAAAGTATTTGACCGATCTGTATTCCTTTTGAATCTTGTATTTAAAAAGAATTGTTTTCTATTACTTGAAATTGAATTATGATATCCTTGTTTGCTTGTTAGTTGATGTTGATGAATGCAATTTCTAGCCATATGATTTGGCTTGCCACACACATAACAACACATTTTATGATACGCATTCGGCTCTTGTGTATTTCTCATGAACTGTTTATGAAAACCACCAAATTTATCATAGAATTTGGCTTTAATATTTCCTTGGCCTTGTGATTCTTTAACAATATTTCAAATCTTTCTTTCCTTAAGAACATTTCTAGCTAAGTCCAAAAGAATTAAGGTATAAGGTTATATTAGAAGATTACAAGGCTGATGCAACCAAAGAAGCCAAAACAACCAAGGAGCTTCCTGCATACATGCACTGATGTACAAGGTAGAAGTTGCTTCGAAAGTTTTACACTCTCCACAGAAAATATTCTAAGTGTAAAATATTCTGAAGCCAAAGTCCAAATCTTCCAAAGCCAAAGATGAAGTCTTTCGAAGCTTTAGAGACAAAGTCTTCCAAAGCCAAATGTTGTGAAGACTGATTTCTTTCGAAGACAGAAAGGGCATGCTTTCTCTGATCTACTTTTTCATAAAGCTGACTTACTTTCCGCTACAACTTTGAAGACTTACCAACTTATACAAGTTGGTGAAAAGTCCATGCTTTTGTAAACTCCAGATTATGGTCTTTGGTCTGTAACTTCCTACTTTGTACCTGTTATCCTTTTTATAATAGATAAAGATGTGGGCTATGGCATGTCTAGTCACTTGTCAAAAGGCAATTTGCCTTTTGACTCTACATTGATCTTGTTGTCTAGATTAGTGTTTTCAGCTGGCTATCATAGTATGGATGGTTGTAGGATGTAGTATAAAGTATCTTAGGTCCTTGTATTTCTTTTTATGCTTTGTAAGACTTGTAATAGAACTTGAGAGCAATATACAACATCCTTGAAAACTATATTACACTGTTCTTGTTCTTAGTTCTATCTCAATGTTTACTTGTGTTCTTTGTATCATTTACACAAACCCGGTTCCCCATTTGATTTGTTAAGTGTTCTAAAACTCTCCTCATTATGAGACTGATTGTATTGACCACCCTTTAACCGGTCCTACAATTGTTATTAGAGCTTTTTAGGTTCTTGATTGTAAGATCTTACCATCTTAAATCCCTTCAGTTTGACAAAACACTAAATATCTCAAATGGCAGCTATCATAAAGGTTGATATGGAAACCGGTACTATGACAAAGGCTCCACTGATCATTCCTGATGACTTTGATACTTGGTGCCAAAGAATGGAAGGCTTCATCAAATCTCAAGACTTCAGGATCTGGGGATCTGTTGTCCATGGACCTCATGTACCATCCACCTCTTCAGCTGCTGCTGGTGGTGGTATCATACAAAAGGAAGTGGCTGATTGTTCTGATGAAGACTGGATGAAGATTGACATAGATCAGAAGACCATGACTGCCCTCTAAACTGCTATTCCAAACCCTATCTATAGAGGCTTCAAGAAGTGCAAAACTACCAAGCAACTATAGGATGCACTGAGGCTGATGTATAAGGGGTCAAATGAAGCAAAAGAAAACAAGAAGAACCTCTTGAAGCAGTAGTTTGAGAACTTCACCTTCAAAACAGGTGAAACCATGACTCAACAATACTTTAGGTATGTTGAGATTGTGGATACTCTAATGGATGTTAGAGTAACTCTTGAGAATAGGGACATTATGAGGAAGTTCATGTCCTCTCTTCCCAGACAATGGAAACACTATTGTGTGGTCATTAAGAGGACTGAGAACCTCAAGACCCTTACTCTTACTAAGTTGTATGGTATCCTTAGTGGCTACCAGATGGAGATGAACATGCAAAATCCATCTGGTAACTTCAACAATCAGCAGAGTTCAGCCCTTCATATGGTTGAAGGGATTGCAGAGAACCACAACATCATATCATCTGCTACCTTGACAACTTAAAAAGGGTCCTTTCATCACCTTCCCGGAGACACCAAGAGAGTGCTACATCCAAGGAAGCCCATTCCAAGAGACAAGCTTTTCACAAGTCTTTCTGTCTATTGATGAAAGCACATGCAACTTTTTCTTTACCCTTGAAGACCTGGACTGTATCCATCCAAATGATCTGAAGTACATGGAAATAGTCCAGCAAATGGCTCTTCTCACTCATAGAGCCATGAAGTTTAGCAAGAGGATAGGGAGGAAGTTTTCTGGTAATGCAACCAGTGGAAAGTTTGGGCTTGATTAAAGAAAAGTGAAGTGTCACAACTGTAACCAAATGGGACACTTTTCCAGAGAGTGCAAGGCACCAAGGTCAAATGGTGGGCAAGCTCAAACAAGGCCAAACTACACTGAAGGAGCTCACCAGAATGAGAAGCCAAAACAACAAGCCGTAGTTGCTGTTGAAGAAGGAGGCTTTGATTGAGCTTTCAGGTGGAAGATGCTTCTCCAAACCAAGCATTGATGGTAGATCATGATGAAGCCAAGGTATTGGAACATCTTTGTACACCTGAATGTATTGCTAAAGTTAATAGATACAGGTCCTATAACTTAGAGATGATAACTGATCTTGAGTCCTTAAAAATTTTAAAAGCTGATTTCAAAAGATCTAAACATGATTACAAACTTAAAAAAGAAGACTTCAAGTTGTCTTTAGGAGAAAATTATGTCTTCAAATCAAATAACTACTTATAAGAAATTTACCTTTGAAAGAAATTCTGAGATATCTTCCAAAGCTTAAATATGCTTCTAAGTACCTACATGTATTTGAAGGACAATTTTCTTCCAAAAGCAATTAAGTCTTGAAAGATTTTGAGAAAGCCATTTCAACTCTTAAGAATGAACATACCAACTACAGGACTTAGAAAAGATCTCATCACTAAGTTAACTGAATGTCAGGCTGAGCTTGTGATCAGCAAAGCCAAGGCAGATGTGTTCTTGAAGAAGAGACCTTCAAGAACATGATATCCTCACCCTTGCATGGAAAAGTTTGTTATCAAAATTAGCAAGGACTGGTATCTACTGAGATAGCTCCTCTACACACTCTATTATCTGTAAGACCTCCAAGGTGTGGAACTTGTGAAGATGAGCTTCCACTCATAGACGCCATTAATGAAGAGGATGAAGAGGAGATAGTGAAGGATGATTCTGGGAAGAGTGAAGATGATCATGCTAAAAAAGGTCACTATTCTCTTGAGGAGAGTAAAGAATCTAGGATGACCAAGCCTAAGAGGAAGAACTTGATCAATTAAGGCCACTTTCAACTCTAAGCAAAAAAAAGTGTTTATCTTTGCAGGATTTGAAGTGGTGAAGGCTGAAGACTCTACTATGAACTCTAGTACTAGAAGTTCTAGTTTATGTCCAACTCATCCCAGCAAAGAGAAGAAGGATGATCAGTTGTGTGCCACTGCTACATAGCCTGAACCATCCAGTTCCAAGAGCAAGCATCACCCTAAGAAGCTTGCTGCATCATCTGTGATGATAAAGATGGAGGTGGAAAGTGATCAAGTTCAGTCTTTCTCTCAAAAGAAGACTCTTAGAAGGAAGCAAATGGATTGCATCATGTGTGGTAGCACTTCTCATCTTGCTAAGGATTGCATCTACAATCCTAAAAGTACTATTCACATGATCAAAGAGAAAACTTCTAAGAAGAGCTAGCTTTGGAAGGAAAATCTTTTCCTTCAGAAGCTCTAAGGTGAAAAAGAAGACAAGTGAAAACTTTCCTTTGGAAGAAATTTGGTCTCGAAAGAATTGAATGCTTCTGAAGTACTGAAGCTTGTTGTAGTGAAAGCAAGATCATTCGAAGGTCCAGTCTCCAAAACATCCGAAGTTTGTCAAAACTTCCAAGGTGTTGAAGGTCAAGTCCAATCTTTCAAAGATGGTGTAGAAGATGAAGAAAGACCAAGTGACTGAAAGTTCTACATCAACAATAACTAGTGATCCCCAAAGCTTGAACATAGGATCAATTACTGTTACATTGTCTTCAAATCACTTTGATAAGCCCAAGACCAAGGTTTGGGTTTTTCAATTGGGACAGATAAAGCCTGGCATCTTCAAGACTATGAGGAAGCCAACTGCTGGCTTGTTAGGGGTAGAAACAACCATTGTCCCAAAAATGTTAGAGCTTATTACTCAAGGTGACAACCTAGCAGCATCAGCTAGTGTTGAACCCACACCTTCTACTTCCCAACCACCAATATAGCCAAAAATAACCATCACCTACAAAAGAAAATCCAAACGAACCCCTGCACATGCTACTCAGTTTGTGCAGGCCCATATATCATCACCCACATAGGAGGAAGTAGACACTGGAGCTCCCACTTCTCCCGAGGAGCAAACCACTCCCATCTTACAAATGATCAGTACTGAGGTTCCTTATGCTTAGCCTAATGAGCTCACAACCCCCACAGCCTTAAGCCTTCACTCAGAGACTCAAAACTCTAGTGAACAACCTTTAGGGGATAGTTACCATCCCTAGCCTCTTGATCTAAACCAACCAATCCCAAACCTTGAATCCTATGATGATGAAGACATGGGCTTCAATGAGTATCATGAGTATCTCTTCTCTGCCCCTGCTCAAGGAAAGATGAGTACTCCTGTTTCTCCCATGTCTAGCCCACATCATCCTCATACTACTGAGGTGGATCTCCTTGAACTTGTTCAGGAGGTCCATATGGAATAGGATCTCACTTCAGCAACTGATTACATCATTAAGACCATAACCATGGCAACCCAGCCTCTGGACACTTCACTTGAAGTTGTCATGATGCAGGAGAAATCCAGTAGCAAAGAACAAAGTGCTGGTGATGAGGAAGAAGACCTTGGTCCTATTCTCTCATCCCCCCATGATTCTTCTGATGAAGATGAGAGGAGTCTAAAACTAATGGTGCAAAAACTGACAAAAACATGCACCTGTTTAGTCTCAAAGATAAGTCACATGGAATCTCAGGTGACTGTCTTACAAAAGAGGGTCAATGATCAGCAACTTGAGATCAATGATGTCAAGGGCAAGTTAGCTGAGAGACCACTCCGTAGAACTCAACCAGGTCCACGAGAACCTGTGGATGTGACAGACCCAACTCCAAGCTCACTTATGCAAGAAGGTGATTCTACCAAAATGGGGGAGAAAGTCCAAACAATCACAGAACCTGGGAGTTCTTCACAGAGTATGAACTTGGAGGATTCACCACCCTCACTTGCAAATGGTCCATACTCAGAAACCTCCTCAAGTCTACATGAATGTGGACTTACTTGCCCAAGTCTACATGGATGTGGACTTACTCGTGCAAAGTTCGTTTGAGGAAGGTATTTCCAGAGCTATGCCGACCCCATCTCAACAATTTGAGAATCCAATCATGGGATGGAGGTATGACACTGATAGAAGAGCTCTAGTCATCTCTAGATCTCAGGGTAAACTAGGAAATTTTCAACTTTCTCAACGTGAGCTTCTATGAGAGCATCCATCTGATTGATCTTCCAGTTGTCAATCCAAGTCAAAACAAAGAAGCTGTAAGATTAGGAGATAGGATTCAAGAAAACGTGTTTGAAGAATACAAACTGATGTCAAGACTATATGGACAGAAGCTAGCAGGTAAGACTTTTTGTTAACTGGATGTTGAGGTGGACCCTAAGATTAGCTTAAAAACAGAAGCCTTGACTGAAGGCCCAGAAGTTGAACTTGTGAACCTTGAGATAGGAACTTCTTCAGCACACATTACCCTCAGTGAGGCACTAGCTGGTGAAGGTTCTTCACAACCTCTCTCTGGCTAGAGCTTGACTGCTGAGTCAAGCAATAAAGGACAAAGCTCTTTCCACCCTGAGTCACAAGGCCTGTGAGTGACAAAGGGAAAAGGAAACTGACTTTTGATGGAGATTGAGAAGGAGGAAAGAGAAAGGAAGATGAAGCTAAGGGGAGAAAGTTCAAGAGAATCTCCAGGCTTTATGGAAGATGCCATCAGGGCTGCGCCCTAACCAAATAGTTGAGGGCAGCCAGGATAAACTACTTGGGGACCAGAAACTACAATGTGAATGAACTACTCTCTCTCCTCTTAGATGACCTGAATGAACTGGCTAACAAGGAATTGTCCAAGGAGAGGAAGGAGGCTGAGGATACAACATTGCTCCTCAAGAACAAGGAAGAGAGTAGACATAAAAGGCTTTACAAGCATGCTCCTACCCTCTCCCCAGTTCAACAAAGTCAAGAGCCATCATCTAAAAGAGCCAAAAGAAGTCTGCTGACAGACAAAGGATGATGAGCTTCTTGAAGCTGTATGGATTCTTCAGAAGGAGGCTTGGTCCAATGCCTCTATCCACTATGGATGAGCATATTAGAGTGATCAAGCAAGGTTCTCTTCACTCCCCTTCTGACCTATGAGAGAAGAGAACCCAACTAAGGGAGACACAGTAGAACAACCTGGTGCTGAGACCAGTCCTCTTAGTTAAAGACTTCAAAGAAGAGGAAAAGGATGAACATGAAGAGTGTTTCCAAGAAGATGACCAAGGCATCCACCTCTACACCTCAGGATAAGTCAGAGCATCCTGAGGTAGTGCAAGAAGAGGCTACTCAACCAACTCCAACTCAAAGAGGAGCCTTTTGCAACTAGAAGACCCATGTTGTCCTGGACTTTTGCTGCTAATCCAGACAAGTGGTATGTCAATAGACATCAAGGAGGTCAAGATGTCTATTTCTGGCAATACATGCTTGATCTTCCTCTACATGATCTCCATGAAATGAGAAGATACTATGAGATTATGAGGGGTCCTAACCAGATGATGAAGAAAGGTATGGTCATGATCCTAATGAGGTCTGTCAACATCTGAATAACTTCTCTATTTTGGTAGCATCAGCCTAGGGGGAGTTTGTAAGGTTATATTAGAAGATTAGAAGGCTGATGCAACCAAAGAAGCCAAAATAACCAAGGAACTTCCTGCATGCATGAACTGATGTACAAGGTAGAAGTTGCTTCGGAAGTTTTACACTCTCCACAGAAAATATTCTAAGTGTAAAATCTTCCAAAGCCAAAGTCCAAATCTTTCAAAGCCAAAGATGAAGTCTTCTGAAGCTTTAGAGACAAAGTTTTCCAAAGCCAAATATTGTGAAGACTGATTTCTTCCGAAGACAGAGAGGACATGCTTTCTCTGATCTACTTTTTCATAAAGCCGACTTACTTTCTCCTGCAACTCTAAAGACTCACCAACTTATACAAGTTGGTGAAAAGTCCATGCTTTTGTAAACTGTAGATTATGGTCTTGGGTCTTTAACATCCTACTTTGTACCTGATATCCTTTTTATAATACAAAAGGATGTGAGCTATGGCATGTTATAGTCACTAGTTAAAAGGCAATCTGCCTTTGACTCTACATTGATCTTGTTGTCTAGATTAGTGTTTCCAGCTGGCTATCATAGTATAGACGACTGTAGGATGTAGTATAAAGTATCTCAGGTCCTTGTATTTCTTTTTATGCTTCTAACACTTGTAATAGAACTTGAGAGCAATATACTACATCCTTGAAAACCATATTACTCTGTTCTTGTTCTTAGTTCTATTTCAATGTTTACTTGTGTTCTTAGTATCATTTACACACACTCAGTTTCCCATTTGATCTGTTAAGTGTTCTAAAACTCTCCTCATTGTGAGACTGATTGTATTGACCACCCTTTAACCGGTCCTGCATAAGGTATCATTCCTGACAGATTGATTCATTTTTGAAGCCGATGATGCATGATAGTAGCTTTAACCTTTTGAGTTATAGGTACGAGAATGGGACCAGTTTCCTTATACCTGATCTACAAACATCTTGTTTCACAGAGTTAGCAGTAACAGGAGATTTATTTTTAAAGAAACAAGCATTTGTTTCCTTAATGATATAATCTTCTTTATTTATTTTGCCTTTTGAAACAAATCTATTCTTGAAATCAGTTTTAAGTTAGATACAGATATTATAACACATTTTCTTTCATTGTCTTTATGAAGAATCTTTGTTTTTAATTTTTGTTGTTTATTAGACATATTTGAACAATCATTTGTAGAAACAAAAACATCAGAAATTTTATTGATACCAAGTGATGATTTACATGAATATTTTTTATTACAACTTTTATTATCCATAAAAGCTATTTCATCATCACTTTCCCAATCTTAAACAAATCCTTCCCTCTTCACGCTTTCTACGAAAGAATTATCATCATTAATTTTAATTTCATTTTTTATGATAGGATCAACAGTCAATGTATCATTGACTAGAGGTATTAAGTCTGATTTTGGTTAAAAACCTAATCCATAGGTCCGTTCTTCATCTGATGTGGTAATGGATGAAGGTAAACATGTATAATCATGATTAATTGGTGGTGCGATGTTAGAATATCCAACTCCACATTTACCACCATTAATTTTTTGAGTCATTTGAGACTTGATTATACCTTCAATCATATTTGAAGATAACTCAAACTTTTAAACCGTCAAATTTGCGGATAAGAGTTCCCTGTTAAGTTTGTTGGTTTCTACAGATAGTTTACTATTACGTGTTTTCATATTATTGATGTTACAATCCTTATCATGAAGATTCAATTTTAATTAATAAATTGATTTGTTTAATCCTTCTATCTTTTCTTTAAAAATTTTCTCATCATTTTTATATTTACGAGCTTGATATTGAAGTTTTTCAACTTACAAGATCAAGTGTTCGTTGTGAACTCTGTATCTTTAAATCTTTTCTACACATGTATTTGAATGAAGATTAGTGTATACCTTATCTGTGTCTTCATGCTTATTCGTTTCTTCTGGTATGTCGTTTACCATGAATGCTTTCAAAACAACTTTCTCTTCTACTTTAGTTGCTGGAGTAATCTCAACAGCATTGTCAATATCATCATGAGCAGGTGTTGGGGTTTCCTCAACAACATTCACATTCTTTTCAACCACAGCTAGAGTATTCTCAACAACTTCTTCTTTACTTCCTTCCTTTCCATCTTTATATTTCTTTGTTTGTGCTGGAGTAGTCTCAACAGTAGATTCGTTAAGCACCTATTCAACCTTCTTAATTTCTTCTTCAGCAAAGATCCCCTTAATCAAATCATCAGAAACAAACTCAGCAAACATGTTTTCTTTAATACTTTCTTCACCATTCTGAGTTTCAGCTAACAAAGCGGTAGACAGTTTAATATCCAAAATCTCCATCTGGTCTGACCAATCATACTCTACAATGGTTTGAGAAACCAGTGCTTTGTTATTTGAAGAGCTTGCCTTATCCCCCTTTGATTCTACCTCCATAGTCACCATCTTCTTGCCACTATCAATTTGAAATGTCTTTCCCTCAATACATTCTATAGCGAAGTGACCTAGTTTA
This sequence comes from Flaveria sonorensis, assembly GCA_025506505.1. NCBI lineage: Eukaryota > Viridiplantae > Streptophyta > Magnoliopsida > Asterales > Asteraceae > Flaveria > Flaveria sonorensis. The sequence continues at coordinate 36,920 of JACCIY010000344.1, forward strand.
TCACAGTTGTAACATCTTAAACTTGTTTTATCAAACCCTATATTGCTTGAGTTGTTTAAACCGAACAACTTCCTCCCCGTTCTCCTAGCAAAGTTTTTTGCGGGGTACACCACCATTGCCATCTAACACTTAATATTGTTTTCTTCAACATCATCAGGATTAACTTGTTGCAAATCATCAACCAAGATGTTGGGTGCACTGAGTCTTCCGGCCATGAAAGCTTCATAGCTATTCATAAAGGTTATGAATAGAGCTAGATGCTCTTTAGCAATTTGGATTATTTGCTTGGATGGGTTGGAATAACAACAAAAGCTTGTTGATTGGGTTATGAGGATTGATTGTGTGGATAAACCTGAGGTTGAGATTGAGGCTGCATTTGAGATAATTGGTTTTGATGAGAGGTTTGAAACTAGGCATGGATGTTTCTTTGACATTTAGATTGATAGAGTTGGCTGATTGTTGTTAACATAATTAGGAACAACTGATATAGTAATTAGGATTACTAGCCATTTTTGCATACAATGCAGTTGCTTTAGCTCCTATGTTGTTTAAATGGTTTGCAGCTCTTTGTTTCTCATCCATCTCGTATGACTTGATAGTGGAAATCAGATCGCTGAGAGACATCGTAAACAAATTTTGTTCTTTTGATTGTGGTGTAGTTGTTGTTCCAGGAGTAAGGCAACGAGTTTACAGCTTCTTGTTAACAAAGATATTCTCCAATGTGATTCCTGCACTCTTTATTTTGTTATCAGTTTAACAAATCTAGAAATTTAAGCCTCCAATATCTCACCCAGTACATGGTTAAACATGTTAAACTCTTGGTTCAACATATCCTTTTTCCCTCATGTCCTTGTTACCCATGATCTGTTCCTCCATCGTATCCATAAATCTTTAGCTCTTCTGAAATCCTTAAACTTCTAGGCTATCTCAGTGGTGAGTGTCATTATGATGTCAGCATATGCTTTGTCATCAAGCTCAAGCTTCTTCATATCTTCCTCATCCCATAAATGTTCTGGTTTAGGCACCAACTCTCCCTTGTCATGTTATACACAGAAATGTACGATCCTTGCTTGATTGACCGTATCATCCGGCGTTCAGTGTAAATGACACGGTTCTCGAATCTGTTGGAGGATAGAGTGTTTGGAGGTTTTGTACTTGTGCCGATCTCATTGTCAAGGTTAAGAGTAGCGGCGATGTTTTTCAGATTTGCCATTCCAGAAAATCAGGAGTTAAACTTTTTTTTAAAAAAATCTTTGAATCTCAAAGTTCTCACGCGAACAGTCTTAACCCATACTATTCGCATAATATTCTCTCACCAAGTTGCTGCGCGAATAGTTGTGTAATAGAATTTTGCGAAAAGTTAAACTTGTCACGAGAAAGGAATCTTTTCCAAGAATCTTGCAGGACCATTTAATGTATGGTCAATACAATCAATTTCATAATGAGGAGAGTTTTAGAACACTTAACAGATCAAATGGGGAACCGGGTTTATGTTAATGATACTAAGAACACAAGTAACTAGGACAAAACTAAGAACAAGAATAGACTAGTATGGTTTTTAAGGATGCTGTATATTGCTCTCAAGTTCTATTACAAGTGTTACGAAGCATACTAAGAAATAAAAAGACATGAGATACTTTATACTACATCCTACAGCCGGTTATACTTGGAAAACCAGCTGGAATTTACCACTAGACTAATACTACATTGCTAGAAGTAAAGTATCTAAGATAAAATATTATCCTAGGTTAGGTAGTCATGACAGGTCCATGACTTACCTTTTGTCACCAACTAAGTATGGTAACTATACTAACTGATAAAGGTAAACAGTGGATTATAGTATGGTTAATTGCATGGGTGGGAAAGCGCCATGCAATATATCAGAGTTGGCAGTGGATGTCAGACAACCCATACTTATGTCTACTGGTTCATAGTTGATTCTTTCGAAGGCAAATGGCTTCGGAAGAATAAATTCTTCCAAGGCCTATTTATACTTCGGAAGAATCAACTTCTTCCGAGTCTTCTGCAAGTCTTCATGACTTCATTCTTCAGAAGACTTTGTATTGGATCTTCTAAGTGTGAATGCTTTAGAAGGAGAACTACTTGGTCTCGGAAGACTTGGTTCTACCTTTGAAAGTTCTTCATATACTTCAGAAGGAAAAGTACTTAGTCTCGGAAGACTTAGTTTTCCTTCATAAGTTCTTCATACTTAAGCTTCGGAAGATCTTCAATTTGTCTTTGACAGAGCAACTTTGTCTTCGGAAGAATTCTTCAATTGTACTTCAAAATACTCTAATTGTTGTTTTTGTTGCATCAACCTCATATGATCCAACAAACTCCCCCTAGGCTGATGCTACCAAAGCTTCACTTCTCAGTGGGGTTCTCTTCTCTCACAAGTTTAGAAGGAGAGTGAAGAGGACCCTGTTATGGATCAGAAGATGAAGTTAGCTGAGATTCAGCCCTAGGTCCAGGTTGTGTTGTCTCAGGGGGTTTAACCTTGACAACCTTAGGTTGAGCTGGACTTGGTGGAGAATACAAGTCAATAAGCTCTCCTTTTTTAATCTTCTGCTTGATCATTCTAATGTGCTCATCCATAGTGGATAGAAACATTAGACCAAGCCTCCTTCCAGAGAATCCATACAGCTTAAAAGAAGCTCATCATCCTTTGTCTGTCAGCAGACTTCTTTTGCTCTTTTGGATGATGGCTCTTGACTTTCTTGAACTGGGGAGGGTAGGAGCATGCTTGTAGAGCCTTTTATGTCTCCTTCTTCCTTTTTCTTGAGGAGCAATACTACATCCCTGCCTCCTTCCTCTTTTTGGACAATTCATTGTCAGCCAGTTCATTCAGTTCTTCTAAGGGGAGAGGGAGTAGTTTATCAACATTGTAGTTTCTGGTCCCAAGTAGTTTATCCTGGCTGCCCTTAACTCATCATCCTAAGTATTTGGCCTGGGGGCAGCCCTGATGGCAGCTTCCATGAAGCCTGGAGACCCTTTTGAACTTTCACCCCTTAGCTTCCTCTTCCTCTCTTTTTCCTCCTCCTCAATCTCCACAGAAGTTAGTTTCCTTTTCCCTTTGTCACTCACAGGCCTTGGTGACTCAGGGTGGAGAGAGCTTTGGCCTTCATTGCTTGTTCAGCAGTCATGCTCTAGCCAGAGAGAGGTTGTGAAGCACTTTCACCAGCTGGTGTCTCACTAAGGGTAATGGGTGCCGAAGAAGTTCCTATCTCAAGGTTCACAGTTTCAACTTCTGGGCCTTCAGTCAAGGCTTCTCCTTTGAAGCTAATCTTAGGGTCCACCTCAACATCCAGTTGACCAAAAGTCTACCTGCTAGTCTCTATCTATATAGTCTTGACATCGGCTTGTATTCTTCAAACACCCTTTCTTGAATCCTCTCTGCTAATCTTACAGCTTGGCTATTTTGACTTGGGTTGACTAGTGGAAGATCAATCAGATGGATGCTCTCATAGAAGCTCAGGTTGAAAAAGTTGAAAATTTCCTGTTGACCCTGAGATCTAGAGATGACAAGAGTTCTTCTACCAGGTCATACCTCCATCTCATGATTGGATCTCAGAGTGATGAGATGGGGTAGGCATAAACTTTGGGAATACGTACCTCAAACAAACTTTGTATGAATGAGTCCACATCCATGTAGACTTGGGCAAGTAGGTCCACTCCATGTAGACTTTAAGGAGGTTGTTGATATGGATCATTGCAAGTGAGGGTGATGAATCCTCAATGTCCATACTCTATGAAGAACTCCTAAGTTCTGGATTGTTTAGACGTTCTGCCCCTTTTCGTAGCATCACCTTCTTGCATAGGGAGCTTAGGGCTGGGTCTGTCACATCCAAAGGTTCTTGTGGACCTGGTTGAGTTCTCCTGAGTGGTCTCTTAGTTAACTTGATTAGGATCAGTGATCTCAAGTTGCTAGTCATTGACCTCCCTTGTAAGACAGTCACCTGAAATTCCAGTGATTTATCTTTGATACTAAATAGGTGCATGTTTTGTCAGTTTTTCACCTTTGTTTCAGACTCTCTCATCTTCATCAGAAGAATCATGGAGGGATGAGAGAATAGGACCAAGGTCTTTCTTCCTCTCATTAGCACTTTGTTCTTAGCTGCTTCCCCTATATCATGACAACTTCAAGAGAAGTGTCAGAGGCTGGGTTGCCATGGTTAGGTCTGAATGATGTAATCACTTGCTGAAGTGAACTCTTCCATATGGACCTCCTGAACAAGTTCAAGGAGATCCACTTAGCAGTAGGTGGATGATGTGGGCTAGACATGGAGAAACAAGAGTACTCATCTCACCTTGAGTAGGGGTGGAGAAGTAGACTCATGATACTCACAGAAGCCCTTGCTTGATCATCATAGATTCAAGGTTTTGGATTGGTTGGTTTAGATCAAACTGGGGATGGTAACTTTCCCCTGAAGGTTGTTCACTAGAGTTTGAGACTCTGAGTGAAGGCTTAAGGCTGTGGGGTTGTGAGCTCATCAGGCTGAGCATGAGGAACCTCAGCATTGATCATTGTGAGATAGGAGTGGTTTGCTCCGCACGAGAAGTAGGAGCTCCAATGTCCACTTCCTCCTGTATGGTGATGATATAGGGGCCTGTACAAATTGAGTAGCATGTGCAGGGGTTGTTTGGATTTCTTGGTAGGTGATGGTTATTTTTTGGCTGTATTGGTGGTTGGGAAGTAGAAGGTGTGGGTTCAACACTAGCTGTGCTGCTAGGTTGTCACCTTGAGTAATGAGCTCTAATATTTTTGGACAAGGGATGTTTCTACCCCGAGAAGCCAGCAGTTAGCTTGCCTCATAGTCTCGAAGATGCCAGGCTTCCTGTCCCATTTGGAAAAGCCAACCTTGGTCTTGGGTTTATCAAAGTGATTTGAAGACAATATGACAGTAACTGATCCTATGGTCAAGCTTTGAGGATCATTAGCTATTGTTGATGAAGAACTTTCAGTCACTTGGTCTTTCTTCATCTTCCACACCATCTTTAAAAGATTGGACTTGACCATCTATACTTCGGAAGTTTTGAGAACTCAGAAGTTTTGGAGACTGACCTTCGGAAGATCTTGCTTGTCACGCAGCAGGTTTCAGTACTTCGGAAGCATTCTTTTCTTTCGAGACCAAATTTCTTCAAAGGCAGTTTTCACTTGGCTTCATTTTCACCTTGGAGTTCCGAAAGGAAAGGATTTTCCTTCTGAAGCTACTTCTTCTTATTCTCACTCAAAAGTTCTCTTTGATCATGTGAATAGTACTTTTAGGATTGTAGATGCAATCTTTAGCAAGATGAGAAGTATATCACACATGATGCAATCCATTTGCTTCTTCTGAGAGTCTTCTTTGAGAGAAAGACTGAAACTTGACACTTTCCACATCCATCTTCATCTTCACAGATAAGCAACAAGCTTCTTAGGGTGAGGCTTGCTCTTGGAACTAGATGGTTCAAGCTGTGTAGCAGTGATACACAGCTGATCAGCCTTCTTCTCTTTGC
>JACCIY010000694.1:0-55734 GCA_025506505.1 Flaveria sonorensis
TTTTTTTGAATCATCGATCTTGACGAATCCTTGATCTACCATTAAAGTGGTGTGAAACCTGGCGCTGGTCTTGACCGATTTCTGTGCATGTGCCTGTTTGCTGCATTGTTTGTTGATTTTTATCATGGCTGATGTTGATACTTCTACATCTGTTACTTCTACATCTAAGACTCTAATAAGAAAGTGGAGGCTAGTGATCCCTTTTATCTTCATCCTAGTGACTCTAGCATGTTGACCATAGTTATCATAAAACTAAAAGGAACTGATAACTATACTTTATGGGCAAATGCTATGAGATTGGCTTTAGAAGTTAAAAATAAGATTGGTTTCATTGATGAAAAATATGTTAAATCTAATGAAGTGCTTGCTAGGCAGTGGGATAGATGTAACTCCGTTGTTATCACCTGGATCTTAAATTCTATGTTGGAGGAATGTGTATGCCAGGCTTCTAAGGAATATAATAACTTTAATCATCTTATTAAGCTGATGCAGTTCCTTATGGGCCTTGACAGTGTGTATCAACCTGTTCGAACAAACCTATTAATAGGGACCCACTTCCTACATTAAAAAAGCTTTTTCAATTATTTCGAGAGAAGAGTCTCATATAAACTCTTCCTCCTTTTCTAAAAATCAGTCTCAAAATTTGGGTTTGTATCCAAAACCAATCAATTTTTGATAATAAAAAGAAAAATAATAGAGGACCAAATCAAAACCTAAAGTGCACCCATTGTAACAAGTTGGGACACACTATCGAAAGATGTTATGAATTGATTGGGTATCGGGTTTAAACCTGGATCCTTTAATAATTCAGTATCTAATAAGACTGATGTTCCATCAGCTTCATCTGTTACTTCTCTCACTCCTGACCAAGTGTCTAAACTGTTAGGATTATTGACAAATCTGGTGATGCATCTCAGTCTTCTAATGTAGGAGGTATACCCAGCTTTGTCTACTCGTCTAATATGATATATACTCCTGTTTTAACTTCACCAATAGCTTCATGAGTGAGTCGGGATTAGGTTGGGTAATAGATTCAGGGGCCAATCAAAACATGGTTATGTCTGATCAAGGTTTGTTAAATGGAATTGATGTTTCGAGTATAACATTACTGCTAAACATCCTAATGGAACTAGTGTTGTCGTAACTAAAATAGGAAACTTAAATCTATCCAAAGGTGTCCTGCTGACTGATGTGTTTGTTGTCCCTGAATACTGTGTTAACTTGATTTCTGTTCATAAGATTACTAAAGATAACAAAGTTAGTGTGTCTTTTGATGAAACTAACGCTATATTCAGGATTCAATCACAAGGAGCAACCTGGTGATTGGTAGACAAATTGATGGTCTTTATTTCTTGGTAATTCATCTAATTCTATAAAGGTGTGCTTTAGTAATAATTTGTCCGTTAATTTATGGCATGCTAGACAAGTACACCCTGCTGATCAAGTGTTATTGTTCTAAAAAACGCTTTAAATTAAACCATGACACTATAGAACAACCCTGTGAGGTATGCCATAGAGCCAAACAAACATAGGGTTCCATTTCCTCTAAGTGATCATAGATCATCTAGTATGGGTGAGTTGGTTCATCTCGATGTATGGGGTCCCTATACGGTGTCTAGCAGAGAATAGTATAGGTATTTCTTCACTGTGGTTGATGACTTTTCTCGGGCTATATGGATCTATCTGATAAAGCAAAAAGATGAAGTTTACGACTGTTTTGAAATCTTGTTCAAATGCTTAAAAATCAATTTGAAAAAAATGTTAAAAACATTAGAAGTGATAATGGCACAGAGTTTGTTAACATACAATAGATGCTTATTTAAAGAAAAATGATATAAATCACCAACCCACCTGCCCTTACACGCCACAACAGAATAGTATTGTCGAAAGAAAGCATAGAACACCTTCTTAATGTTTCTAGATCTTTGATGTTCAAGGTTGTATTCCTCTTAGGTTTTGGTCCAAATGTGTTTTGAACGGCTTATCTTATAAACAGGACCCTTTCGTCTGTTCTCAATGGCAAAACTCCTTATGAGTTGGTGTTTGGGTTTAAACCTTCTCTTAACCACTTACGTGTGTTTGGATGTTTGTGTTTCGGTACTATTTTAAACAATTCTAAAAAAATTTCTAGTCATGCTAAAAAATGCATTTTCACGGTTATTCTAACAAAAAAGGGTTATAAATTGTGGAATCTGATCAAAAAATAATTATATTTTCTAGGGATGAAAAATTTATGAAGATGTATTTCCATTTAAACTTTCAAAATCAAATGAAACATTGACTGCTCTATTATTTCTCTTAATTTCTTTGAATGTTTTTATCCAAACTCATAAAGTTAGTAAAATGCCCGACGATGAGGAGAGGGTTCAAGATAGCTTCACTAACAGTGGTCGGCAGCCATCTGTTATGGCTAAAACGAGTGCATGGCTAATAATCAGCGCCAATTGGCTCTGCTAGTCCAGTGGCGTGGCTAATAATCAGTAGCCTTGTGAAGGCATAACACTAGCGTGGCAGATTCCATTAGTGAACATGTGATATAAAACATACATAATACTCTAAATTATTAAGTTGAGTTAGTTGATTTTTACTTCCAGAGGTTTGACAAAAATAACTATTTTCTTCAAAATATTAAAAATATCAATTTACCTCTAAAAGTTTTATAAGTTGTTTTAATTTAGTCCAAGAGTTTCATCAATGTTTCAACTTGAATTTAAAATAATTTTTTTGCGACCATTTGGTCCATTTCTATAGTTGCGAAGTGTGGTCGCTTATACGTGTTTTAGTAGGCAAAGAATAAGCATCTAAATTTTTAATATTGCAGATAAATATACATGGAAGGCCACTATTAATTTCAAAGCATGCCATTTTTGTATTAGGAATCATGAGCATCTATACCGCATTATTGTCAATATTTAAGGTTAATAATGTCACAACTTGTATATGTCTGTCACTTATCAATATTAATTGTACTTATATATATGTATCAAATACTTCATTTTAGGACATTCCTGATGTCGAGGGAGACAGCATGAACGGGATTAACTCCTTTGCGTCAATACTCGGGGCAAAACGGGTGAGCTTAAAACTATGCATGATCTATCATAAGATTTGTGCTCTTAGTACTGATCAAACTATTAGACAGAATATGTTAGTTAACGTTTATTATAATTAGGCGATATGATTTGGTTGTGGTTCTATATATTCTATCTGATAGAAATAATCTTACAATTATTTTGCTGAAACTTATAATATATAACATATGAACTCTTTGCTGGCAGGTGTTCTGGATTTGTATATGGCTTCTTGAAATGGTATACAGTGTAGCTATATTGATAGGGTTATCATCAACCCATTTTGGATCCGAATGATAATGATAAGATACTCCTAATAATATTACTTATGAGAGCACTGGTAGCCTTTTTCTTACTTAAATTAAATATGAGCAATGTTGTGAGGAATAGCGTGGTGGTATATGGTGTTATGTACAACTAAGTGTTGTGAGTTCAAGTCTTACAATGTGAAGATGTAGTAATTATTTTTCTGGTAATAGGAATTATTGTTCAAAGAGTATATATATGAACGACGGAGATAAATCGTCGCTAAGTTGCATGCAAAGGTAACTAAATATGGTGGATTGATGGTCACTCTGTCGCTAACGTTGGCGTTGCCTATTCCACATCGATATCGTTTTAGCACTCCCCTCGACCGTGCTCCCACTTAGACCGGCACGGCTCCACCACACAAAGAAATAGGTGAAGTTTCGGACACCATGTTTAAGGGGTCCTGTATTTTTAGGGTTAATCTTTAGTGTTGACAACGAGAGCAAAGAATATATTTGAAAAGATATTTTTCACTAAAACTCACTCGAACTCCAACATGTGTGTTGTATGACTTAAAAGAAAGCATAGACAAAAAAATTTGTGATATTGTTCCTACGTGTTAGAAACCTAAGCAAAAAAAAAAAATCCGTTTTTCTTTCTATAAAAGAGCTCTGATTCGAGAATCTGCTTTAGACCTCTAAAAAGATTGAGCGCGCCCTAAGCTAGTATCATTTATTAGTTCATATATCACAAGCATAACAATTTGTGCTTTGTGTAAACTTTATGTCATCTAATTGTGGTGAATAGGTAATTGGTCATGGAATTCTTGGTTTTATACTTTGGAGAAAGGCAAACTTGATCGATCTCAAAAGCAACGAGGCCATTGAATCATTCTACTTGTTTATTTGGAAGGTAATTATACGAACACATGTACCATTTTCGATTTATTATCAAAGTGTAACTTAATATTTGGTTGTACAACGAATGTTAACCCTTCTTTATTATGATAACCGTGTTAACCGATCAAGATCGATCAAAATCAGTATTCCTTTTGTTGGAATAACATCATTACACATATACATTATTATGTTCTTTTATGTGTATGTGTAAATTACAAGTGTAAAAATTTCATAATTTTCTTACACTTGTAAATGTACAAATATACATACAAAAAAATAACGTTGTATATATGTAATGATGTTATTTCAACAAAAGTATCATGATTTTGCTTGATCTTGATAAAGTTAACACGATCGCAATAAAAGAGAGTTAACATTCGTTTCTTCTCTTATATATAAGATCAGTAGAAATAACTCAGTTTATGAACTCCACTTTGTATTTTCACTTTGCAATATATTGTTTCCCTTTTCAGCTCTACTATGCGGAGTACTTGTTGGTGCCCTTTTTAAGGTTTTAGGCATGAAGAAGCTGCAAGTGAATGAGTGATTTACTCTTATACATGTTTTTCTTTTTTAGTTTTATTTCTGGATATTTGTATTAAATTTATAAATTTTAAATTTAAATAACAGGATTTCAGTCCTGATATCTGTGAAACCGAGGCTTTTTTTTTGGAACGGCCAAAACCGAGGCTTAGTCACAAACCTACGTCTGAAGTGCGTATAAGGGGAGAAAAACCGCTATATAAGCATGTACTTTACTAGGGCACATGATGGGAAAACAAAGTTGAGTTTGCAAATCTTAGCGATAACTATTGTTATTAGATTATCATTATCATTATTGATGTATATCTTAAGTTAGTTAGTATTCTATTCATGTTTATCTAGTTCCTAGAATTTTAGTTAGAGATAATTGTAATCTCCCCTATATAAGGGATGATATTTTGGTTAAGGATCATGAGAATTCTCACCATAAACCTCTTTTAGCAAAGAGGTAACATTTGCTAAACGAAATTATACCATTTATTTCCCAAGATAAAAAAAGTGCTTCATAATCAATGTATGAAGAAACAAGCTTGTTTAAGCCTGTGATGGTAAATGTTATCAACATATTGTAAATTCAAGAAACCTACATTATTCAATATAGCAGCGCGAAAACTTACACGTGGTTACATTTTACTTCGACGGTGAAGCTCTGCCTTAGTTGATCTCGTAACACTCTTCTAAGCAACTTGTTGGAAGCTGTTCGAGGGAACTCTGGAACGATCTAACAAAGCTTACCTGTTAATTAAAAATAATAATAAGAAGAAACACATAGACAACTTTTATGGTGATCTGGAAACACGAGAGGGCGATTAAAAGAACCTTAAACAATGGGTTAGGTTTCTTTGAATGGCCTTTGAGAATATCATCTTTAGCTTATCTGGTTCAGTGTTAAATCCTTTCTTTAGTACCACAAATAAGGCTAATAGTCTGGACCACGGTCGCAGGTTGACAACTGACTGCAGCAGTTTCATGATGCTGACATCAGCTTGTTCACATACTTGCTCGATTTCAATCGAGCTTGTCTGCATGCACACAAGCCTTTCAATATATAAACAAAAACAAGAAAAGAATACAATCATCTGCGTATAGTTTTCTTAACCGAGTGGTGATAAGTGATTGATTATCTTTACCTTTATGCCACCAAGGTTCATGGTATCATCAGCCCTGCCTTGTACAATAAAATAGCCTCCAATCGTCCTCTTGATGATGTCACCATGTCTCCGGAGTTGCTGTTAAAACACAAAATGCAAAAAAAATTTGTTATGTTTTAAGATTAATTAATGAGTTGTTATCATACATTCATACCATTCCATTGTAAACAGGCATTCCCTTAAAGTATATCTCATCATGATCAGCGTTAAGTAGTCTATTGGTTGCCCCCATGTATACAGAAACAAGCCAACTTCACCAACACACGGTTGATCATCCGGCTGCCATATGCATAAAAAGACCAAAATGAATCAAAGATAACAAATCTTGAATAACCAGAATTTCATTTAGAAATTGAGAGATTTTACATAAGGAACTCCATGATCATCAAGAATTACAAAGCCCGTTGACATTGAAGGAGAGCTAAAAGCACAAAAGCTTGTGGCTGCAAAACATTCCCTTGAACATAAGATGAAGCAAGCTCAGTACCACCACAACATTCAAGAACGGGTTTGTAATAAGCCCTTGAAGAAAGCCAAAGATCATCATCAACGTTAGATGCTTCACCAGTAGTCGCGAATAACCTGAAAATATTTGCAAACTTGTTTAGTAATCATTAGCACGAGTCTTTTTTTTAATTTTGCAGTGAAAATGAGGGTTTTACTTGATATTTGTCCAATCTAGACCTTCCATACATCCTGTGCTATTCCAAGTCTTAACTAGACTTGGAACTGTGCCCAAAACTGTCACTCCTGCATCCTGCAAATTAACCCATTTAAAGTAGTGATCCATGAAATGAGCGACTAGATTTTCTGGTTTTTTCAAGGGTAAATAGCATTAAAAAGTAACCAACTTTCGTTAATTTTATGTTTTAGGTAACAAGTTTTTTTACCTTGGGAATAATTTATCAAAGTTTCAACATTTCTTTATTAAGGAAATCTTCTAAGTTAACCAAATTCCATACGCCGCTAAAGAAGTCAACATGGTCAAAGTTACCGATCGTCAACTGTCACCTTAATTAATTCAGGGGATAAATTACCGTAGATTGAAAGTTTTGAAAGTTTGTTACTGATGGTTTTGTCAGGCCTAATACAGAGTTTGACCAAATTTGGTTAACTCTCAAGGGCATATTGCATAAAAATGTAATCACCTTTGGTCAATTTCTATTTTAGGAAAACATGTTTTTACTATTCAGAAAACATTAATAAATAAATGGGCCCCAAAGTTACCATACATCAAACTATATGAAACTTTTAATGGTTTCAGGGCACAAAATATTAATCTGACCAAAGTTCGTTACTTGTTATGCAATTAGCCTTTATTTCAACCTTATATGCTTGTGAAAAGGTGTTAAAAAGCAACCTGAACAAATTTTCCAAAACCATGACCAAGTGGAGAGCCATGATAAAGAGCTAGTGTCCACCATTCAGAAAACTTGCATAAAGTAAAATGGGCCCATTACCAACCCAAATTTGTGGGCCAGCAAAAAACATCTCCAGGCTTAATATCCATATGGGACCATGCATCAGCCGCTCCTCGAATGGGAGAAATTTGAGTCCATGGTATAGCTTTGGATCTCCTAAAGAAACAAAAAGAAATCATAAGTACCAAAAAAGAATAATCAAAACCAACAGAAATAAGATTATACAAATTACAATCATTAAACCTGTTGTTCCTGAAGAAAAGAGTATGTTTGTCACGGCGTCTGCTGATTGATATACTGGACCGCAATAATCAGGCCTGCATTTTTTTTTAAAAAAAAAATAATAATAATTACAGCCATAATTTACATATCTAAAAAGAATTAGTACAGTACCTAGGAAGATGTTTTGCACTAGAAAGAAAATCTTCCCAGAGATATCCTGTTTTCTTAGTTGGATTTGTGTTTTCTCCAATTGCAGGAATAACAATAGCTCTACATTCAGTAGCCTCGATAACACGGCTGCAAGATAACAAATATAAAGATAAATATATATATATATATATATATATATATATCATATATTTAAAGAATCTAAAGCACAATTTTGAATCTGATTTTGGTTGACTTAGCTAAAACTGCAACATCCAAAGATGTTGCTGATTGGTTATTACCTGTACAAAGGAAATTTTTTACCACCTCGAACAATATAGTCTTGGGTAAAAATAGCCTTTGATTTTGACACACGTAATCGTGTAGCAATCTCCTTTGGTGCGAAACTATCAGCTATTGATACAACAACAAACCCAGAATATATAATTGCTAAATATAAAATAACTGCAGTGGCAGTCATTGGCATATCAATTGCAATTGGATCTCCCTTTGAAAACAATCCTCTTAATGCATTTGCAACCAACCTGTATATTTAACAAATAAATTAACCATAAAACGAGGTTTTTTTACATAAAACAGTAAATATCATGCACTGATTCCTTATTATAACAACCAACTACAAAAAATTCTCTAAAACAACAACCTTTCGATTTTTTTACAAAAATACCAAATTTTACCAGTTACTAGTTTGGTTTGTCGGTTTTGTCATTTTCAGCAAGGTATATAACATATACTTAATATTTTTAGTAAAAACTTTAAAAAATAACAAGAAATTCCACAGGAAAAGACAAAAATGACCTGCTAAACTAAACTGATAATCATGTTAAAAAGATTGTTACTTTTGCTAAAAAACTAAAGCTTGGTGCTATTTTAGATAATATTTGTAGTTTGTTGCTAGAATTACGAACTCAGGCATAGTTCTTGGCATTTTATGCAAAAAAGGCCCTAAAATATGTAATTTACAAAGAATTATTTACTAGTCAAATGCATATAAATCATACATTACTTGGCGTCTCAATTCGTTTAATGTCATCTTGTTCACATCAAGATTATCAAATCTTTCATCCCGCCATACAATTGCAATTTTCTTTTTCTTTATCCGGTTCATCAGTTGAGAGCAAACAACACTCTGCAATGTTCCAAACCGCACCAGGAAGCCATGTGCCCCCATGTTTTGATTTGTCTGAGGTATCTAGAATACATTTGGAGGTTGATGAAATCGGACTGAAAGTTGCTTCAAGACAATTGACCAGTATTCCTGAACACAAATTGAAAAATAACACAATTCATTAAACAAATACGAAAATGTGAACTGATTGTTGAATTGTTCTGGTATATAAATGTAACAGCAAGTACTTGCCTCTTGATGTTGAACAGAAAATTGTAAAATTCTTTATAACTTGTTATAGGATCCTTGTATGCTGCTCCTAGAAGCTTTGGACCATGGGTTTCCATAACACGCCCCAAGTTGTTTGTTGAGAATCAATGCTAAAATTATAAACAGAAGCTGAAAATTGTTAAATAAAACTGTTCATTTTGGAACATAAGAAACAAACAAGCAGTTTGATTGCAGATCAAACTAACACATTCTCATAATCATCTAAATTTACATCAAAAGTAGTACTTCAATTGCATTCATTTGGAATTTGTATACTTTTGTAGGAACAATGGATTTCTTCAAATGCCTGTTACCTCAGCTAATTAGTTCACAAGCAATAAAATTTAGATAAGACCGATTAGTTAGCTCAATTTCGTAACGTTTGACGCAAAGTGAAAGCACAAAAAGAGAGAACAAGCACAAAAAAGAGAGAACACACTCTTTGACAAGAAATTCGATATATTTCTGAACGAGCTACGAGCCAAACATTACATCAAGCCCTCCTTTATAACGGAATCCAAATTTCACCAAGTTTATGGATATGAAAACTGACAGCATAGAATTAAAATTAAATGACTAAAAAATCGCGTGAATTAACGACCTCCAGCACGCTTAATTGTATACAATTGCTCTAAATATGAATCTGTTAAATCTGTTCAAACTCTAATTGGGTTACATGTAGCATTTATTTCTTCTTTTCTTGATATGAGATTGTGTTTGCACCCAACAAACTTACAGCTTCAAATTGCAGTTTAATCATTTCTACTTGTTTTATTATCAGGAAAAATAATACTTAAAAAAAATTAATCTTCAAAAGAAAATATTTTTTGCAAATGCCATCTATAATCCAAATTTTCATTTTTTAAGTGCGATTTGGAGGTGATTGAGACTTGACAGCTCAAAGTGTGTGAAAAAAGAGTGTGTGAAAAAAGAGGTTCTAGATCCATACACCACGAATTAATCATTTTACACCACTGTAAGCGACCATTTAAATAAACTATAGTTTACAAAGTTTACACGCCTGTAAGCTAGCTTACTTGAAGTAACAGTGTAACTACAGTTTACTTAATGTAAAAGACGCATACAAGAGGTGTATCTAACCTAGATTCCGTTAAAATAACACAATATGATGTTGTTTTATTATTTATTAGGGTCAAAACTATCAGACTATGAGGATATATAATAATAATTATTCAAATCAAAACCAATCATCATACTATCCTAATTCTACCCATCTAAAACATCAAATATTATTCTTCAACACTCAATCAATCATCAACCCACTTATCATTATACAAAACAGTAGTATACAACATACAACTTACTCTGAAGGAAACCAATAGAGAGGAGGTCCATGAACAGACGCATCATAGTTACCATACACCGCGTCGTAGACGAGCCGATGAAGCGAATGAGGGTAAGAAGGCTTCAGCAACCTTCGAGAAGTGATTTCGCGCCATAGCTCAATTGGGTTTGAGCTAATAGCGCCATTAATGGCGGAATTAAGCTCAATTTGCAGCAATTTCGCTTCATATGGTGTTAATCCGGTGTTTAGAAGCTCTTGTAGCCCTAATTGGTGGATGCTTTTGGGATTATTCATCTTCAATTGCAGTTTTGTGAGGTTGAATGTGAAGATTTATAGATGGAAGAAGTGGTAGGTGATTCATGAAGTCACTGAAGTAGTTGAGTGTAGAAGACGAACAAATAATATTAGTTTTGGGCCCCACCCAAATGGTTGTATGGGACTATTGTGGAGTTTGATATTTATATTTTAGATTATGTCTTATGAGTAGATCGTGAGTTCGTGTGTTTTATTCGTATCAAATGTTATTGATGGGTTGGATTTTATACCAGTGGGTCTTCGGACGATGGGTTTTTCTCGAAATTGATGGTTGGTGTGTTTGGATTATCCAACGTTGCTTATGCTCGCGGGCGTATAGGGTGTCTTTTGTCATTGGAGTGCCCCGTGTAGTTAGGCTTTAATTAGTTGGTCGTTCAAAAAAAAAAAAGATTATTTTGTGTGAGTATTTACCGGGTGTGAATCGTGATATGATTGGAGAGGAGCTTATTTTGGAGACGGGTTGAAGTTACGGTTTAATATTTAGTGAACTATGGAGAAAGATCAGGCCGCCTAATGAGATAACATTCATTTGCTTGTGATCGTGTGGCCGCTAACATGCTATCTGTAAACCCGTGGTGATTTTTGTTTTTGGTAGAGTGTATTTGAAGACATCATCCACGTGACCGTGATTAGTATTAGTACCATTTTCTATTTATTTAAATTAGAGTAAATTTTCATTTTCGTCCTTAAGGTTTGGTGCATTTTGTCATTTTCATCTAAAAGTATTTTTTTCTCCTGTGCGTCCCCTGACATTTAAAAACTTATAATTTTCATCTAATTTTGTTAACCTCATTTATTTATCTGATGGTTGGTGTGTTTGGACTATCTAACGTTGTTTATGCTAGATGGTGTACAGCGTGTCTTTTGCCATTGGGGCGTCCCGTGTAGCTAGGCTTTAATTAGTTGGTCGTTCAAAAAAAAAGATTATTTGTGTGAGTGTTTACCGGGTGTGAATCGTGATATGATTGGAGAGGAGCTTATTTTGGAGACGGGTTGAAGTTACGGTTTAATATTTAGTGAACTATGGAGAAAGATCAGGCCGCCTAATGAGATAACATTCATTTGCTTGTGATCGTGTGGCCGCTAACATGCTATCTATAAACACCGTGGTGATTTTTGTTTTTGTTAGAGTGTATTTGAAGACATCATCCACGTGACCGTGATTAGTATTAGTACCATTTTCTATTTATTTAAATTAGAGTAAATTGTTATTTTCGTCCTTAAGGTTTGGTGCATTTTGTCATTTTCATCTAAAAGTAATTTTTTTCTTCTGTGCGTCCCCTGACATTTAAAAAATTTACAATTTTCATCTAATTTTGTTAACCTCATTTATTTATCTGTTAAGTAGTCTTCACGTGCACATCATGTGAAGAGCATTTATGTACTTTTACACCTCATCGAGAATAAAGAAAACCTAAATAAACATTGTTCAATTGCCCCGAACATTATTATGCGATTGTTTTTAATATTCAAAGCTGATGTCCACTTAACGGGTAAAACAAACGACGTTAACGGAAGTAGACGAAAATAACAAGTTTTTAGAATAACAGGGACAAGGAGGGAAAAAATAAAGTTTTTGGACGAAAACGACAAAAAACACCAAACCCTAGGGACAAAAATGGCAATTAACTCTTTAAACTAAGACTTAATTACACGGGTAGTCCATGTGGTTAGGCTTGATTTCACTCCCTAACTCTTACAAATTACAAGGTTGGTCCAATAGTTAGCACAAACGTAACAGACTTGGTCCCTGAAGTTGATGGACGTTAACTTTGACTGTTAAATTATTTTAAATGACTAAAATACCCCTAACAAACAACCCTTCACCAGTCGCCACTTTCAGCCACCCACCGCCCCCTTCCATCGCCGGCGACTCACCTTCCACCGCCAGTGACTCGCCTTTAACCCACCACACTTCATCTTCCCCACCACCACCACCAAGAACAACGATGGATCTTATCTGAGATGACGAATATTGTTTTCATGTGATGATGAATATTGTTTTATGATGGAACAACAATGGATCTGACCGGAGTTAGGGTTTCGAGCATAAATGGTGCTGGTGGTGGAGGTGGTTAAAAGCTGTGCTGGAGTTGACAGTGGTTGAAGGCGGTGACGGTGGTTAAGGGCGGTGACAGTGGTTAAGGGCGGTGCTGGTGGTTGAGGGTTGTGCTGGTGGTGACGGTGGTTGAGGGCTGTGCTGGTGGTGACAGTGGTTGAGGGTTGTGTTGGTGGTGACGGTGGTTGAAGGCTGTTGTGGTGGTGGTGGTGGTGACGGTAGTTGAAGGTGGCGATGGCGGTGGTGGTGGTGGTTGAAAGTGGAGGTTTTATGGTGGGAGGAGGTGGTAGGATGTGGTAATCTGAATGGTGAAGTAGAAAGAGTGAAGGGTATTTTTGACATTTTACATACGTTTAATGGCAATAATTAACGTCCATCCACTTCAGGGACCAAGTCTGTTACATTTGTGCCTACTATTAGACCAACCTTGTAATTTCTAAGAGTTAGGGACCAAAAATAAAATCATGCCTAACCACAGGGACCACTCGTGTACTTAAGTCTTAAACTAATTTTAAAATAATTGTATTATTTTTTTAGTTAACTCTACTTTTAGTACTTCAAATTAATTATTAAATAAATAAAATATTAATTAAATAATCACAACTCATTATCACTTTTCATCTTGCTCACCGTACACCCTATCAATGTAAAGAATGATAACCTCTTACGCCTGTGTGACGTCTAATTGGTACTTATGTGATAAATTTTTATCATTTTTTGCCCCACTAACAACTCATAGCGCTCCTTAAAATAAACGAGTTTGCTCGGCTAACTCGTTTATTGCCTTAATTTGAGAATGTGGATGTGATTGTTTCATTAATAACTGGTTGGTCAAATGCAACCTCTATTTTCCAAATATATCCCTACTGTTTTGATTAATTTTAATCTTATATGCTAGTATTGGATCTTATATATGAATTTATGTTCTTAAAATGTTGATTGAATCTTTTGAAATTATCAATTTCAAACTTTACATGCATTTTAATGATAAAAAATGTAAAACATATAAGATTCTGGTTAAGACGTTAAGTGGTATTAATGATTATGTTAGATATCAATATGATACTTATTAATGTATCATTATAATGTATCATTATAAATGGTTAAGGTTTATGTGAAAATGATTCAAATAACTAGTATTGATCTAGTTTCCTATTATTAAAAGATTTTGTAACGGTCAAATTTAAAGCTTTTGAAAATAACATTAGTGGTTATTTTGTTAACTGGTTTTAGTAACCCGTGTATTACACGGGTCGAATAAATAAAATATTAAATATAACAGAATTTTTACTTAATTATAAAATGATATTTTAAGATAAGATATGATTTAAATTACGTAGGAGTAAAAATTATAAATAATAAAACAACGATATCAACTTTTTTTTAAAAAAATTCACAAAAAAAAAATCAAACATTTTGTTTAAAAAAATTGTCATTTTTGTAAATTTCCTTATTATAACTCTCATTTTTAATTATTTTTGGTTCATAAAAATTTACTTTTTAAAAACACTAAATTTAAAATATTTCATATTTATAAATAAGTTTGATGTTTTAGAAAAAAAAAATATTTTATAAAAATTTATTTCTTTAGAAATAACATTAGATATCAATATGATACTTATTAATGTATCATTATTAATGTATTATTATAAATGGTTAAGGTTTATGTGAAAATGATTCAAATAACTAGTATTGATCTAGTTTCCTATTATTAAAAGATTTTGTAACGGTCAAATTTAAAGCTTTTGAAAATAACATTAGTGGTTATTTTGTTAACTGGCTTTAGTAAACCCGTGTATTACACGGGTTGAATAAATAAAATATTAAATATAATAGAATTTTTACTTAATTATAAAACGATATTTTAAGATAAGATATGATTTAAATTACATAGGAGTAAAAATTATAAATAATAAAACAACGATATCAATTTTTTTTTAAAAAAAATTCAAAAAAAAAAATCAAACATTTTGTTTAAAAAATTGTCATTTTTGTAAATTTCCTTATTATAACTCTCATTTTTAATTATTTTTGGTTCATAAAAAATTTACTTTTTAAAAACACTAAATTTAAAATATTTCATATTTTTAAATAAGTTTGATGTTTTAGAAAAAAAATTATTTTATAAAAATTTATTTCTTTAGAAATAACATTAATAAAAAGATATATTTCTTGATTTATTAGAAAACCATTTTTAATCTGAAAAGACTTAAATAATATTATTTATAATTAAGGTAATTATTTAATAGGAGAGAGAAGCGAGAAAATTTTTGTGAGAATGAATGTAATGTTGTCACGTGTACTCAGTAGTTACCATTTTATTAGAGTAGAATGAAATGCTAAGTAAACATTGTTATTCTCTTGATTTTTTTGTTGAACATACAGTACTTAAAGATATAATATATAGTTATAAATTAGAACTAGGTATAATCTGCCCGCGCTTCGTGACGGGTTTGAAAATGTAACATTTTGAAGGCTCGGAAGTGTCGGTTCTTTACGTTTTCTCAACATAAATGAAGACACGTAGCACCACCTCCCTCTTCTTCATCCCCACCGAGCCACCACACCTCTTCTTTTCTTTCCTCAATGCCACCACACCTTCTCCAATTCTTGAGCTTTGAAGATCCCTCTTAAGTCTCACCTCTAGCTGCACTACACTACTTAGAGTTATAGATCCAGACAAATATAGTAGGTGTTTGGGATTCCTAATTTTATTAAAAAATAACTTTTGAAAAGTTACTTTTTAAAAGTTAATCCTATTAACTTTTTAAAAGTAACTTAACCCTTTAAAATTAACTTTTTAAAACTTTCTCAAACATACTTATTAACTTATTAACTTTTCAAAAGCTAATAAGTCAAAAGTTAATCAAAAAGTTGGTTTGCCAAACATGGCAATAAATGAAAAGTTTCAATTTATATAAGTGAAAAGTTTCACTTATATAAATTAAAACTTTTATACCCTCTAAACTGCAATCCTAATTGGCAAATATAAGTGAAAAGTTACAATTTATATATCATGAAACAATATACTATTCTTAGAAACGAAAGGCACTCCCCATGCCGACTATCTAAACCATACCGTTATTGAGAGATGAAGGAAGATACACAACCATCGGTATAACCAATTTTAAAAAAATACACCGAGAACAATTTATTCACGATTTTGATTTCACGTCCGACTACAGCCTGTAACCTGTGCCAACGAAGAGATGGCAGAGCTTGTTTTCTATCCCGAAAAGCACACATTTTTTATCACTTGTATCTCAACTACATAAGCGGCATCTGCAGCTTTTAATTTACAAAGTTTTTTCCACCTCGTTGTAGTCTTCCCTTTTATAAACAACGAAAAGCAACTGGTTATAAATATTGATAGAACGTAAACATTGACATGATGTAATAGTTTTATATATATGTAGTGTTGTTAGTATTTTTGATTGTCACGGACCCTGGTCGTAATAGGAAAACTATTTTGCAAACATTCTAAACTGTCTAACCGCACTTAACATGAGTACATAAAGTCATTACCTTATCTTACATGTGAAAGTGTGTTGATTTCCATGTATATAAAGCCAACTTTTACGGAATGATCTCCTTAATGTAAGAATGAATTTAATCTAAAACTTATACTACAAATCATAATACACTAATTACACGTATAACGTGTTGTTTTTTCATATTCCAAATGGATAAAAACTTACAAGAAAAAAAAAAAAACAAGTGGTATTGTTTGAGATGGATAGAGGACTAGCAAGTGAATTTAAAACATAGTCATGTACCATGTAAATTCCAAGTAAATACAATATGAGAACCTAAGAGTAATAGATCAGAAAGCTCAACAAACTTATACATACCTTGAAACACATATCACTATTTAAGTAACAGATTCTCTTCACAAAACGTCAAACTATGAACATGCCTTTTCAATGATTACTAGAACCTTATGAATTTAAGTCAACAGGAAAACTGATAACCTCAAACAACTTTGCATGACTCAATATCAAACACCATAGATAAGTTCCTTCAAATCATAAATATCTAAATGCAAACAACATTTAACGGTTAAGGACCTTCCAATTTGTGCCTATAACTCACAAAAACTTGGTTATCTCGGTTATATTGACCAATTAACTGCAACTGGCTGATAAAGTGAGCAAAACAGCAGTCGATGCATCAGGATTTACCATAAAATACATTAAATCAGATTATATTCTGCATGCGTGATATTTTTTCTTCCGGTTCTGGTTATTTTCCTACAACATTAAAACTTTTAGACCTAATTTATTCATTACTGCATAACTTTTTTATGTAACATCACAATAAAACCTGCCTATTGTGGATTAAAAATCAATTAAATAATTCCACAACAAATACTACTATCCTCTGAAATGATGATTTATATCGGCCACCAAATATGTCCTAAACTACCATTTAAGAGGCTTTCGCCCTTCTTCGTAGTTGACGTGATTTCGAAGGATAGTAGAAAATAGTTGTTTCTGTGTCTTTCTCTCTCTTTCTTCGGATGCATGATTGCCACGAAAGGTCCCTCGGCCCTCGTTAAGCCAAGACATAAATCCTCCTCTATCCTCCACCGTCAGATTAAAAAAATCAAAGGGCCAGATACACGAAATCACTGTCCCTATCCTCTTCCACCGTCCGACTAAAAATCAAGGGGCCAGATGCACGATATCACTGTTCCTTTCCTTCATAAATTAACATATAGAGCAATTAAGCTTCTCGTGTTGCGGCAAGAGCGTAAAACCATATCAAATAACACCAATGTCACACCACCGCTAACAACTACCGACACTGAATTTGTGATGTGTTAATACGAAGAACTTAGACCAAAACGTAAAACATAAAAAAATATAACTAAATCGATCTAGGATCCGCGAGAAGCTTAATTTAAGTTTGAGCCTCATGTATTAATTAGATTATCGGCGGATAGTAAAATAAAAAAAGAAAGTTAAAATAATCTAGTGGTAAATACCAAAAATATTTATCTTCTTCTTCTAACTCTCTGACATCCCTGCTTCAATATTTAATTCAACAAATTACGTAGTCGTCTCAAAAACAATTTTATGAACATTTTCTTTTAGTTTTCTTCTTTTGCTTCAACTTAAGTTTGTCTTTTTGTTTTATTATCAAAATCAAATCATATGGAGTCATTGTCTTAAAACTCATTAGTGGCACTCGAAAAGCTGGTACATAAATCTCTATATACTCATAAAAATTCATTATTTCCCGGTGACTCTGATGTCATCTACATAGTTCTGCCCTCGCACACAACTTTGTCTAGATCATTAGTTTCTAAACTATTGTTAAATTTTAACAAAAATTTTAACATTAATATTACTTTTTAAAACTTTTAGTGCTGAACAATTTTAATATAGTATATTACATAGAAACAAAATATTGTCAAAACTCTTTAAGGTGAAGAGTTAGTTTGTTCAACTAAATATAATAAGTAATCAATTTTAAAATACTTTTTAAGCAATCCAATGGTTAAGCCAATACCACTTTTATCTAATTTTTTTCTCAGGTGGAGTTATCTAATTTTTTTTTATGGATCGTGGTCAGAATAGAGAGGGGATATATTTTTTAAAGTTTTGTCTGGTTTTAGAATTGATAGAGCCTTAGGGTAAGGGTCATTGGGTAAAAGTGGTATTGGCTTAACCATTGGATTGCTTAAAAGGTTAAAGATGTTTATAATTAACGGGTAGTGGGTTTAGCCGTTTAGGGGTGCGCAAATCAATGCCCAACGGCTTCGAGTTGAAGTTGGTTCACGTTTGGTCAAAGATGGTTAAAACAGGTTTTTGTTCAAACCGATTCAGGTTAAAATCAATTTTTGAGGAAAGATTTTGGTTCGACTTGTTTAAAATCTGAATCTCAACTCCACGGTTGAATTCGTGCTTGGATCCTAACCCGGTTTGTTGTGCACCTCTAAGTGGGTGATGCAGGTGATGGGTATGATAATTAATATATTGTATTTGTGAATTTAATGTGAGATTAATATTTTTGTTTCTTTTGAATAAGTAAATTTCAAGAATTAAAAAATTTATCCTAATATTGTTTGCGTGTTATTGTTCACAAAAGTTTTCATGTCCATATCAAAAAATGTTAGGTGTTGCGTGCTATAGTTCAATCGATTTAAAATCTCCACTTGATTGTGTCTTTAGCTTACCTCCTTGGTAATGTCATTTTTCTTAATAAAGTTTACGGTTAAAATAAGTAAAATGCATAACTTTAGGGCCGGGGCATCCACACCGGAACCCACGGCGGTAGGCGTGCCGCTAGTCCACCACTCTGCGTTGTTTGCCCGTTTCACGGCATCCACACGTCGGATGTTTTCTCCCCATTTTAAAGCATGTGTTTCTTCCCCATGTCTGCATCCTCATGGTATGAGCACCCACCTCATATGATGTGGTGTGGTGCGATACGATGTGACGTGACATTGATGAGTGTGTGGTGTGTATAACGTGGGTGCACCCACCACACTTACTTTTATAGTAATATGAATAAAAACTCCAACCATTAATGTACCAACCACTAGTCCACTACCTCTATGCGGTACCACAACCATTTGGTTGAGTGGTAGCCTCATGACTTCCTCTGGGGAAGGTTGTGAGTTCGAGTCCTACTAGCAGCAAAATGCTGTTGGTGGGTCGGGTTTTACCGCAGTGTGCCTTCGGGTGGATTTTTTTTTCCCTGGAATTGGTGGTTGGTGGGCTTGGGCTACCCAACGTTGTCTGTGCTCACGGGCGTATGAGTTGCCTTTTCGCCATTAAGGTATCCGGGTAACCGGACTTTAATTAGTTGACCGTTAAAAAAAACTATCACTATTCGGTGAGATTAATGAACTACTTTATTTAAAGAGAATGAAATACATACACAAGTACAACCAATAATAAATGGAATGCACAGGCATATTCCAATAAATGACAACAACTCTAATCATGAGCCTCAAAAACTTACACATTACAAATTAACAACAAAAATAACCCAAGATTTGGCACCCACAACCAAACCTTTCACCAATTTAATCTAGAACTCGTGTCTAATTTCGTGACACTCGGAAAACTCAACGCTGAGAGCGCGAACATCAGCTATACAAAACCGTCGAAAAATCTACACACTCAAGAATACAACCGTTGCCAAAAGCAAAACCGAGATGCCAGGAAGTTGACCCGGTGATGCATTTCCAGGTGGCCCCTCGGGTCCAAATGCAGGTGTAACCGTTCCAACAATGCTCGAGTTTGTACTGTTCAAAAACCGTTTTACATGTCATCATTCAAATAAAAACGGGTTTTCAATTATGATGAAAGAAATTAAGAAACAGTTCTATATTGATTCCCCTCTTGAATCCCGCGTGCCTAACATAAGTTGTATTTTACCTGATCCCACAAGCTAGCAGTGTATTGGTGGGGCGTGTGACTTTTTCCTAATGGGTTCTTACGGTTACTAAAAAAACAGTTTTATAGGTTCATGTTCTTACCTTCCTGTAAATACGCATGACCCGTAACCTGCAAAATAAAGATACACAAACAATTAAACGTTAAAATCATTTTGTTGACAGACATAACACGAAAACAACAAGAAAACAAACGGGTTGCACGTACTTGGGTCAACCGTGGTTGTTACAGCTGTCCCGCCAAAGTCACAGGTCGCACCCACGCTTCGCATCTTTTGGTAATAATCATTGTAAGCGTAAGAAGCATGGTTTTCAACCGTATCCGGCATGTAACACGGCTGGCCAGATTGAATAGCACTGCAGTTAGCCTGGCCCGGACCGCAGGCCCAGTTCAGCCCGTCTTGCAAGCTACTGGTATCGGCTCCTTTCCTCGCAACACAAAAACCGCCAGAAGCGTTCACTGTGGCTTGACCAGATGTATCCAAACTAAAGGTATATACAGAACTCCCATTGCTAAAATACACACCGTAGCTTCTTTCGGATATCGGGCCGGGCCTCTTGTCTTCGTTAAACAGCTCGTAAATGTAAGTGTTCATAGGTAATGCGGGCTGACTGGGCGGGCCTGAACCGTTTAGAACGCGTTTGATCAAATTGTTGTTAAACGTCTCGGCGTTTTCCACGGTGGCGTCACGTTCGTTTGCACCACCGGCCCATGGCCAACCGGTTTCGGTTATAACGATGGGAATTACCGAAATGTTATAAGCTGACATAGAGTTATAAGCAGCATCCACCATAGCATCAAACATGCTGTCATAATGGAAGAGTGTATTCGGGTCAACTATCTGTTTGACCAGAGTCAACTGTTGAAAAAGCGCGTACTCGATGGGAAATATACCGCTGCTTTGAACATAACCGTAGTAAGGATAAGCGTTCAACATGAAAAACGAATCCGTAGATTTCAAAAACTCAAGAACTCCAGAGATTACAGAGTCCCATGAAGAGTTGAAAGTTGCAGCAGATGGCGGGAATGGCTTCGGGATCACATCCATTGACATCGGGGTTGACACTTTGACCTGAGAGTTCAAGTTTGAAGAAACTAAGGATTTGTGAAGGTTTTCCATGGCGGGAACTAAGACACGAGCGGCGTGTGGGATGGTGGAAAGAACTTCACTGCCTACGGCTATGGCGGTGATATTGGTGGATGGTACAAATGCTGCAACGTTTTTATTGACCCAAGTGGCGGCTGCAGCCGGTGACTGTCCGATTTTTAAAACATCTTCATTTGTTACACTGACCATAACTTCGATTTCAGTGTCGGAAAGTGCACTAAGAAGGTGATTATCAGCATCGAAAAGGCGTATGTGCGTTATTTGATGGGATCTGAGGATTGCCACCACTTGTTCTGGTGATGGTAGGTTAACAAGATCGGTGCCTATGTTTACCCCAACATACGCGCCTGCAACTTCAAGATTTACTATGAATTATACGAAAGTCGGATAGATTTGATAATTACTAGTAACATATACGTTTAGTAGCAAGGTTGACTGGAAAGTCAAAGTGAGAGGGAGTCATGAGAACAGTTGACATTACCTAATGCAATGGACATACTTCCAAACATCAGCACAAGATAACCTAACAAAATTTTGAGCCTCATCATTCCGAAATGGTTTGACCTGGACGTTGACCAAGACTCTTCACTCCTAAAGTTCAAGAACAGAGGTCAAAAACTGTGAATTTGACTTTATATCTGCACATAGTGAATACAACAGCAAATAGAGCAATGTACTGTGAATTATTAAACATAAACCAATTGAATTGGCAGAGATTGAAGGTAATTTTGAATTTTTTTGTAGCTAGTATACATTTGAATCAGGCAATCATTAACAGTAACTTCAATTTAAGAACAATCTTATAAACCCAAAGCAACAGTTTAGCAAAATCAAGGCTCTTAGTTATGAAAATTGAACAGAAAACAGCAGAATGTGATTATGAGCTAGGTCAAAATCACTCTTCAAATATCCAAAAAGAACCACTTTTGGGGTTTTATGTCAATTTTGCTATTTAAACTTTACCTTAAAATGCCCAATTGAGCTCGAATCTTTATTCAAACAACACCTGCAAATTGATTTCAGCAAGATTAAAGATATCAAAATTCAAGATTTCAACAAACCCACTAACAAAAGACAAACCACAAAATGCACAATTGAGCTAAAACCTATATTCACACAACACATTGATTTCAGCAAGATTAAAGACAACTTCAAGATTTCAAGAAACCCACACACAGAAAGCCCAATTGAGCTAGAATCTATTTCACACAACACATTGGTTGCAGCAAGATAAAAGGCAACAAAATTCAAGATTTCAAGAACCCAGAGACACACTACAAAACACAAAATCTCCAATTGAGCTAAAACCTATATTCACACAGCACATTTATTTCAGCAAGATCAAAGGCAACAAAATTCAAGATTTCAAGAAACCCACACACAAACTACAAAACACACAATCCCCAATTGAGCTAAAACTTATATTTACACAACACAGTGATTTCAGCAAGATTAAAGGCAACAAAATTCAAGATTTCAAGAAACCCACATTCCAAAACCCTATCAAGAAAAGAGAAAATACCAACACCCTAATTCTGCAAATCAACCCACCCAAGAATTTGGCCCTTTTTGTTCAAGTTCTATTGTCAGCAGAGGTTTTATCAGATAAAGAACATGATGGATGAAATCTAACCATCTAACAGAGAATCCAAAGCCACATCTAACAGTGAGAGTGAGAGTGAGAGTGAGAATGTGAGGTTAAAAGTTGGAAACTTTAGGAAGAGGAAACTATTACAGCTGGTATCCATTTTATATCCCCTTTCCATAAATCATAAGCTTCAATTTATTGCATAATAATTGTCTAATAAATTGATCCCTTCATAAATGGGATGTGTTCAGAGATTTTGCTTTGACCTTTGTTCTCGAATTGTCTCTTTTTCTTATTCTTTTATCTTAAAACGCATGATTTTGTTACTTTTCAAAAAGAATTTTGACCTTTTGTCTGAAAAGGTATTAATTTTGGTGTATGGTAATTGGTAACATGTTGTCAACGATCTTTTGATCTAGTGGTTAAGAGGGAGATGGAGGTTTTGTCTGTCTTGAAGATTCAATGTTTAATACTTGACATTGACGAATATTACTAACTTTGTGATACTAACAACTAACCAGCCGTTAAAAAAAATTTTGGTACCACGTTAATTAAACTTTTAGAATACACAGAATTTCAAATTAAACAATTTGTAAAATAATATTCTAATAATTATTTGTTTCATCGTGATGATTCGATAAGCCTTTTGTTATATATAAAATCATGATAGCAAACTCATTTTAAATTATTTTTAAGATTACTTAATTTTATAAAAAAATTAATATATTTTCTGTCTTTTACGAAAACATCTCTCAAAATTTTCATATGTTAAACCCCTTAGCATTTCTAAAAAACAATGGAAAAGTCCCATCAGCATGTGCGTTTTAAATACGTTTAAAGGCTTTAATATAATAAAATTGAGTTGAGAAACTTTTTCGTATTTTTTTTATATGTTTAGGGACTCCAAATACGAAAATCGGCTTAAAGACTTTCCATAAAAAATAATAAGCTAGGTATGTTGATTTTTTAAAATATATTAATATCTTTCATTTTTTAAATAAGATGGTACTGTTTTTATATTTTCTAGATGATAATTAAAAGTTTGACAACAATTACGAAATGGAATCTATTTTTATAGGAATTTCCCACTAAACTCTGAATTATTTATTTATATGTAACACGTTAAAAGACCCTAGAAAAAGGAAAAAGAGGTTTTCAAAAAAGTGGACCTTAAGAATCTTTAAAGTGTGAATGAGTGATTTTGTATTTGAACAAGTTAATAAAGTGTAGTACATTCTAGTGTCCATGATTTCAATATCCCGAGACCTATCCTAAAATCCAACTTCAAGAATATAATATTTGGTTAGTTATTATCAAAAAGAATTCTAGAGCATTGGTAGGCCAAATGGATGATGGTGACAATTCACGTTACATCATGTTATCAAGTATTAAAATAAAAATGAGAATTAGAATTAAAATTAAAGAATTTTATCTTTTTAATATTTCACAGAAATACGATACAAAACAGTATGTAATCAAATGAGACAGAATGATAGATAAAAAAAAGATAACGAAGAATTGCATTGTAGGGCGACTTCAAGACTAGCTCCGTTGACATTTATTTTATGTGATTCATTTCATTTATTATCTCTGAACTAAACAAATACACATACTCACTTCACTCTTTCTTTTAATTCTTTTCTAAATAATATAATAATATTATGATTTTAAAAATCTTAACATAACTAAAATCAAAATTCATAAATTATAATAAAAAATTTTAGATAACTAAAATTTAAAATATTAAAACCTAATCAAACATTTAAAAAAATAACTAGAATCCATATATTTTGACGATTTGATCATTTAACGCCTTGCCCGCTAGTCTGTGTCGGTCACCGAGATCGTCGATTTTAGTCGTTGATATTTTAAAATCCTCCCGCTTCTCTGTTTCTTCATCCCGCTTTGTCATATCTTCGTTCAGTCTTTCTCACGACCAAATTGTTTAGCCTTCAGTTTCCATGTACATAATAACTAAAGTGACTATTTTTCTGGTAACTATGACACATTTGATGACAAACTAGATGCTTTTTTTGCTCTATTTTTCTGGTAAATTTTTTAGCCTTAATTCCATCAGTCTGTTTTCATGTTGTAGATGGTGTTGTAGCAACCACAAAACCTAGTGGATTCTCCTTTTTAATTCACGCAAACTGAAGTTGATTTAATGATCGGTACGGTAATCAAAACATTCAAGTATCAAATGAAAGGTGTTTGTAATTCGCTTCAAAAAGACATCATTTTTTATTGATAGTATGGATCTACAAATATTAAAATTACTAAATTGGGAGTAATTTTTATAAACGGGTATTTTTTGAATTTTGTGATAGTTTTTGGGTTGTTTTAAAAAGTTGTTTGGTTATGGGTATTCCGTAAATAAGGATTACGGATTCTGCCTTGTTTCTGTAAATACCGCTCCTTGAATTGTTTCCGTGATTGAGAATCACAGATTTAACATTTTTATTGTAAATTATAACTTACAAATTTATAACATTTTTTTCTGCCAGATAGCAGTGTGCTTATGTATTTATTTATATATTTCTCATATGTTTTTAACATTCCTCACCCAAACTTTAACAATAAATTATTTAATATGCAAAATATCTACATACACAAACTAAAAAGCCGGGTGTACATTCTTCAAATGCACAAAAAGTCATTGTGTACATGAGGCGTGTGCCTCACGTGTGTTTTTTGGTACGTTTTACTGTGTTTTTCATGTAGAGCTTATTAAATGTTAAGTAAAAATGAAGAGACTTGCTCTTAAGGATTATCTAGACGCGCATTTTAAAACCAAAATTATAACTAATGGTGATATAGATAAATGTTGATATAAATATTGAGAATGAAATTATAAAAACCTTTAAAAAGTATTTTAAAATTGATTACTTATTATATTTAGTGGAACAAACTAATTCTTCACATTAAAGAGTTTTGTATTTTGACAATATACTATATTAAAATTGTTCAGCACTAAAAGTTTTAAAAATTAATATTAATGTTAAAATTTTGTTAAAATTTAACAATAGTTTAGATACTAATGATCTAGATAGGGTTGTGTGCGGGGCAGACCTATGTAGATGACATCAGAGTCATTGCAGTCATCGGGGATAGTGAATCTTTATAAGTATATAGAGATCTATGTATCCGTTTTTCGAGTGCCACCAATGATTTTTAAGACAGTGACTCCATATGATTTGATTTTGATAAAAAAAAAAAAAAGAGACAAACTTAAGTTGAAGTAAAAGAAGAAAAAAACGAAAATGTTCACAAAATTGTTTTTAAGACGACTATGAAATTTGCATTAAATATTGGAGTAGGGATGTCAGAGAGTTAGAAGAAGAAGATAAAAATATTTTTGGTATTTACCACTATTATTTTAACTTTCTTTTTTTATTTTACTGTCTGCCAATAATCTAATTAATACATACGGTTGAAACTTACCGGTCGTCAAAAGAATGGTCGATTATTTTCTAAAGTTCTCGCTAGTTTTACCGGTCTTCAAATGTTTTTGCAGCGTTTTGTATCGTACTTTATTATATGAACATCACCTAACCCGAACGAACCCCAAAATTTTTATGTCCGATTTTATGAAATTGAATTAATTAAAAAGAGTGACTTCATGGAAATAAATACCTGAATCCACTACTAGTAGTTGTACGTTCAAAGAATATCACTCTTACATATAGACTAAATTGCAATTAACTAATAGTCATGTTAATTATCAGATCCGCGTTTACTATCAAAATATACTAACCAATTTGCTTAGCATACATGGTGTTATGTTTATAACCTAGCAAATTATATTGCGCACATATATTGAATCCACAATGTTATATAAATATAGTAGTAGGGGTGTAAATAAACCGAACGTTTAGCAAACAGTTCATGAACTATTAGGCATGATTTTTTTATGTTCGTTCGTTTAATAAATGAACGAACACGAACAAGAAAATTATGTTCGTTAAGCTAAACGAATGATCATGAATAGAGACTGCTTTCTTTCATATATGTTCATGAATATTTGTTAAAATGTGTTCGTTTGTGTTTGTTCATTTAAAAATTTTATACTTTATATTATTTATGTATTAGTTCTAATTTTCAACTTCGGTTTATGTTAAACTTTGACAAACTTCTTAATTTTTATGTTGATTATGTTTTGAATGATTATATCAAGTATGCTCGGATAATTATGTTAAGTTTTTGTTCAAGCTTGAAAAACTTCGTTCGTGTTCGTTTATGTTTATAAACAATTATTTGTCTTAGTTTGTGTTCATTTATTTGGTAAGTGTTCGTTAACAGTTCATGAACTATTTATTTTTTTACTAAACGAACACAAACAAAAAATTTTGTTCGATAAGTGTTCGTGAACAGTACTCAAACAACTTCAATTTCTTAATGAACGAACACGAACAAAACTTTATTCGTGCTCGTTCGCTTGTTTACGGCCCTATATAGTAACTAATGAGAAGGTTCCGAAAACAATTATTGTGAACTAAATACCACATGAAATGCTTCCCAAAAAATGTTAGGTAGGTTGTGACAGAATATAACACTCAAGCATTTTTAACTCTAGAACTTGTAGATTAACCACATTAAACATTTCAAATCTTGAATAAAGTAGAAATCACATTTAGATCTAAAAGCAATTATTACACACGTTTGAAATTGCACAAAATGTTTATGTGAAAAGAGTTGCAAAATATTTGCAAGTTTGAAAAAGAATATATTCCTTTATAATTTGAATCTAAAAATAATTCTTAAACATGTCAAATGCCATGGCTGCTAAAATCTAAACATATGTGTTGGTGCTCGTATGTATCTATAATCCAAAACCGATTTTAAGTTGTAACAATCAGATAAACAAAGGTTTGTTACTATATTGTTGTCATGCGTCACGTAAATTTTAATCAGCCACAAGTTAAAGTTTTACGAGTGACATTGTATTTATGGTTATTAGATGCGTATGTTAATTTGATGTATCTTATATGTGGATGAAGCATGCTTAAACCAAAGTTGCACAAAAAGAATCCAAAAAAGCTCATAAAAGCTAGACGAGTAAAGGGACCAACTTGTTCAGTCGGTTGACCGAGAACTGCTAATGATGCAAGTTCAGATAGCAGCATAAGTTTGTGCATTCAATATAATTGAATGTGTTCATTATTATTCAACCGGTGAAAACTACTCAAAACTTGTTAAAACTAAACAAAAAAATAAAGAGGTTGTATTGGGCCGACGTGTTATAAGAACATGCCGGTCAGTTCACATGTTGAGCCCATGAACCGGAAAAGTTATCCGTTCAATGATCTGTCTGATTTTAAAAACATACGTAGAAAGCTAACTCCTTTGATAGGATTTTGTTTACTAAGGAACATAAACTTGTGCTCATGGGTATGCATGGGTTAATGAAATTTGATTGTGACATTGTGTTTAATCCTTGAATTTGATATATTTGGGAATGTTATTCTAAAACTTTTGTCATGTATATTTTGGCTGACCCTTTGTCTTATTTGATGCAAGTTGATTACTTTTAACAAAATCAATGATTAATGTAGTAGTACACTGGCACCCTACACAAATACTACTAAGTGTTGAGAGGGCTTACTGCTAGCATTTGGGCTAGGGCTTGGGCTCAGGATCAGATATCAATTTAGAGGTGGCCAAAATACCCGGGTACGGACCCGACCTGGTGTACCCGACCCGGACCCGGGTACGGGTACAACCCGGTATAGGGTGTACCCGGTTTGGACCCGAAAAAAGCCGTAGGGTTGGAACCGGATATATTTTTTTAGATTTTGGTAGAACCCGACCCGACCCGACCCGGACCCGACCCCATTGAACCCGGGTTGGACCCGGTTTTGACCGTTTTTTTTTTAAATCTAGCCGTTAATAACGGCTATATAGCCGTTAGCCCCGATTTGTTACCTTTTTTTTGTCTATTTTAGCCTTATAAGTTAGTATAAATAGGTGTGGGTTGATATGGTTTAGTACCCAAGTCTCAAACGCAAAAACATACGCAAAAAAAGTAAAAAATACTCTCGTTTAATCTTGTTTTACACTTTCACTCTCTCGTTTTACATTTTCACTCTCTTCAATCTTGATATGGCTCAATCACAATCTTCCGTTGGTCAAGGTTCGTCAAACTCTCCAACCGTCGTTCGTGTTCTTGCACACAATCGTAACATGGATGTTTGGTACAATTGGGATATGGTTGAGTTGAGTGACGGGTCTGTAAAGGCTCGTTGCAAGTTTTGTGGAGCTTTGCTTGCTAAAGATTCTAACACGACTTTAAGCAAACACATTAGCAAGAAGTTTTGTAAATCGTTGAAAAGTAATCCGGATTCGCAACAAACACAATTGGGTGGAGACGGTGGAATCTTTAATTACGATGTTAATACGGTTCGAGATCGAATGGCGAAGTTCGTGATTCAAGAAGCTTTGACTTTTAGTCACTTCGACAATCCTCGGTTGACCAACTTAATTCGAGAGACGCTTCAACCTCGTTACACCCACGTAAGGGTGCGGGTTTGACTTAAGCGCTCACTAATATATGTTTTATCTGCGGCCTCCTGAACTGTTCGCATCGTTCTCTTCGGTTCAAACGAAGACTATAAAGGATTAGAGCCTAATGACGTGTCTTCTAACTACTAAATAGACAAATATTACTCTCCAACTTACGTACATGCTACATCAATAATATGAGAGATGGACGGACCTAACATAAAGGGTGCGGGTAAACCGAGCCTGCAACATTTTTTATTTAATATGATAGAGTGTCTGAGTATGTCTTTCGACTTCAAACACACCGTAAATTTTTCTTACACGCTCCATAACATTCAGCTATGTATTAAGTTACGCCTAACAACAATCTTGACATGTCTATAATATATTTAAAGGTTCGTCTACCTTCTAACAAATAACAATGATACATTTGAGTATGTCATGTAAACATTCTAGTACATGACAATCCACGCCCATATACATACCTTGTAATTGATAATATATTTCAATGTGAGGCAATTTTTACTAAATGCATATCGAATTTTTCACAAATTGATTTGACTAATTTAACAAATTCGATTATTGTCTCATGTTTATTATATGTCATGTTCATATGATACGATAAAAGTTGAGTATATAATTGCATTTCTTCTGATTTTGTGTTGATGATGATGAAGAAGCAAGACATGATGATTATTGTGAAACTACTTTGTTTGCTGTCTAAAGGTCTAATATGTCTATACTTTATATCGTGAAACCAAATAGAGTCCAAACATGTGTATGATTTGATTTTGTTCGGTTTGGTTTGTGATCTTTTGCTTTTGGTTTAGGTGTTTAAAAGTTACCACTTACAGTTTAGCATAAAATCATCAAGGAAAAACAAATCATGAATACCCTTACTTAAAAGCCAATGTTTCCGTAATCAGACTAGTCATCAAGTTGGTTGTCTTATCAGCCTACTAAAACTAATATAGTTTTAGTGTAAATTTATAATGATAACTGAATATAGAGCCAACAAGAAACAAAATAATAACAAAGCCTAAAGTATAAAGGATCAAACAAATCAACAAAAAATTGATATTTTAAAATTAACTTGGTTCAACCACCTATGACCAATGTATAAGTACCTTGTCATCTACTATTTGAGTTGTAGTCCGGTGGTAAAAAACAAAATCTTGATCAAAAGAATTTAAGTTTAAATCTCATAAAAGGTAATCTATAACTATAGTAGATGTTATAGGTTCGAGTTTCATTTTATACAATATGCTCCAAATAAACTATGTTTTTTATCATAGTGGGCCTTTGACGATGGGTTTTTTTTTTTTTTTTTTTTGAAATAATAGGCAGGCTGGGTCACCAACGCTAAACACAACCCTGAGTGACCTTTCGTCAATGAGTAAACTTGGGTGACCAGCTTATAGTATACGCTGGTCGTTTAGAAAAAGAACTATAGGTTAACTTAAAAAGATTTATTATCAACTTCATCAATTCTTCAACCACACGGCTAGCTAGTACAAGTCAATATATGACCAATTTACATCTAAAATTGGACATACTCTCATGAAAGACGAAGTGGACCCACGGTTCAAAAGGTTAACGTCACACCTTACATCACCTAAACATCCGTCGGTGTGCGGTGAATAGAAATGGAGATTGAAATGAATATCAACTTATTAGATGTGAAAAAAAAATGTTTCCGAAACGTATTTTGAATTATAACAGGGATCGTTTTGAAACTGGTTTGACAAAAACATATTAGGTACTGACGAGGTGGATAGGGATTGAAATCAGTTTGTAACCCTATAAGATTAAACCGATCTGAACTTAGACACCCAGTCAAAACTAAACCCTACAAGTCATGAAGGCGATAAATGTAAATGTGTGAGTTTTATGCGCGTAAGATGTTTATGTCCATTTATGATTTATGTATACGAGTTCCTCTCACACACATTCGCACTATATATATAGGGTAGCATGTAATGTGTAATCAAAACCCATTATAGACTCGTGCATTGTAAAATATGTTACATGCATTGTTGTATCAGGTAACTTGTTGTTTGTCATTTAAAAGAAAACAATATTCTTGATTTTATAGGATAAATTTAAAACATAGTATATAAAAGTTATTAAGTTTGACAATTGAGGAAAATATGTATTAGAAAAGATAACAAAAGATATGGATTTTAACTTTTACATACCTCCTCTTTTAGTCATTAGTAACTTTCAGTTTATTATAAAATTATCACGGCCTCAATAGTGATCAAAATTTATAATATTTCTACACTTCTTTATCACTTACGTACGTTTTACCAAGTAGTTTATGAAACATTCGAAAACCATTTTCTTCGTGAACATTGTGTAACAATGATGATTGATCATTTTGTAACATGAAGTTTAATTAAATAGTATATTAAATATTACACATGGTTGACATTTTGTTTGCGTAAC
Organism: Flaveria sonorensis; assembly: GCA_025506505.1. NCBI lineage: Eukaryota > Viridiplantae > Streptophyta > Magnoliopsida > Asterales > Asteraceae > Flaveria > Flaveria sonorensis. The sequence goes on from JACCIY010000694.1 coordinate 31,834, forward strand.
TAGCCTTTTCATCTTAGGTGAATATAAAGTTTCAAATTATAGCTTATATTATTTTTAATTTTCTAACTACAAAAAGTTATAATATTACATGCATAACATAGATGATTAGGTTTTACTGATTGTTCTCTTACAAATCATATAACCCTGAATCATAATTACCTGAAAATATAAAACAAAACATCATTCCTGAATTTTAAAAACCGTTGTAAAACTATAGCAAATATGAAGAATAAAGGATAGATCAAAGGAAGATGTAAGATATTACCGGCACAATAACTAGAATCAGTGTATGATTTTCTAAATTTAAGTTTTACTTTAACGTTTCACTACTTGTTTCAAGTTAGAAATCAAATCGAAACCTATATATAGCTAGAGATTTTTATTTATAAACGTTATCTAGTTTTTAAAACGGGTTGGACGAACAAATATACGATTGAATTACCGATATTATTATGAGTTTAAATATTATATAAACGAGTGGGTGACAACCTAGTCCAACAATGGTCAATGGCGCTAAAATGGGACAAATGGCATTAATACGTCTTGACTTTCATCTACTTTGACTCTTGAAAATGTCATCAACTTTCAATCTTTCATCTAAGAAATTTTCATAATAGTTAACCACTTAGACTAATAACTATTTTTTTATATTTAGAACCCTAACTCATACAAACCTACTTCTAATTGTATTTGAGGGTTATCACGGGACCTAAACCTTAATCTCTAGAGAAGAGACACCATCTAACATATCATGAAACCATTCGACTAGATATCATTTATTAACTATGATTTATTTTATACCGGATAACAAAACCTCTTTATTTTACGTTTAGAAATTAGGATGTCACGTTACAATAAATCAATTACTTTACCTCCTTTGTTTACCATAATTATATATATTTTAATCATCAATTGTGTACATATGTTTATACATGTAGTACAACCATTTAATACTTTTAATCTTTTATATTAAACTTAATATTTTTACATCTTTTAGATTTTTAATCCATATAATTTTTCACTTTTAACTTCTGTCACTTATACTTTTCAACTTTTACAGTTTTTTTTGTTTTATATTCCGGCCTAAATTTTAAGATTTTACACGCCAAACGTGCGCGTGTGGTTCAACTTTGTTACGTCTATTGACTTAGTTATTGTTTTTAATATTTTACGTTTCACATGTATGGTTTAACGTTTTTACGTCTACTTTTCATTTGGTTTTATTTTGTCATTTTATTTCTTTTTTAATACGAGCTTTTTCGGTGTTGTTGATCGCTGATGCTGGTTTGATATTAGTGCTATTTGCTACGGCTTTATGTCCCCCACCGCAACGCGAGGATTAATACTAGTTTTTATTATTTATTAAACAATACTTAATTACACCCAATCCAGTCACAAAGAACAATTATTTTTATAGCACGAACGTTGTTATTTGTATTCTATATATATTATATATAGAATAATAAACAAGTAACAATTATTAAAATAAGTTGTATATAATTGCATAAAAGATGAATTAAAAGAAGTTTAGTACGGCCGGTGTGTGTCGTCGGTGACGCCGTATGCATACACGTGAGGGTCTAACAGCAAACAAATAGTTGGCGTCATTTTACTATTAAGCTTTTTATTATTTAAAACACACGTATTAATTAAATATATTAAATTGTTTTTGTATTTAAACACATTAATAAAATAATATAGTCTATTTTTTTTCTTTTTGTTTATTAAATAGTACAGAAAAACAATGTGAGCTTGAACATAAACACGAGCTCTTTGAAAGAGATACATATTAACAAGGGTGTTTGAATTATATATTCGTTTTAACTATTCTTTTAGAGTCACAAACTATGAACAGAAAATTTTGTTCTAGAGGATGAACACCTCCCCCTAACTTCTTTTATGATTACATACATATGGTTAGATTTCATTTTTTCAAATTTATATATTAAACTTTATGTAAGTTTTGTATTTTGAAATGTAAGTTGTTGACATTTCTCATGTTTAAAGTTGTGGTTATATAAAAAACAATTACTGATGACCCGTAACTCAACTGATTAAAATGGGATACACATGATATGTATATATTATAAGGTCATGGGTTTAAGTCTTACTGAGCATGAGTTTAAGTCATGCTCAGAGTTGAACCAGTGAGTTTTTTCAACAATAAGTTTCATCCTGAGAGGGTGAGGGTACGGTTCCGACTGGAAAAAAGATAGAGGTACCCGATTAAGATAACATTTATTTTTCAAATCAGGATATTTAAAAAACAATTGAAGAAGCACCAGACACTTGTTATAAAAAGGTGGAGCGGTGTGAATAGAAGGTGATATTAGCTGGGATTGATTTAACTTTTGCCAGCAAATTGGTCAAAATACCAAACATACATTTTGGACCAATAAATTCAAAAACATAATGCAACCCACTAGAGTGGCTTCACCCTTACTGCATTTATGTTTAGAAAATAAATAATCAAAATAGTAAAACATTTACTGAATATATTATATTATAAACAAATTCATTAAAAAAAACAAGACAAATGAATGGACGAGTAAATGAATAGAGGAGATAATAAATGAACAAATAAAGAAATTGATTATTACTCGGTTTATTATTACATTATTATCCTGTAAAAATAAAATAAATCAGTACTTTGTGGGGGTAAAACAAAGGAATAGAATAAGATGAAGGTGATGGTGTAATTTTATGACAATTAAGGTCTAAATAGTTACTTTATAATATTTTAGGGATTATGTTCTACTTATCACATTTGTTTGAACACAGATAATTGTTTTAAAAATTGTGGACTATAAAACAATGTTGAGAAAGTATAAATTCATTGAATATATAAGCATATTCAGTTTTATATTAACTAAAGATATGTCTCTTTAATTAATTAAAATCACATTATTTCTTCGAGTAAAGCTGGGCAATAAAAACACCAGTAAAATATGTAATAAGCTTATTAAAATCTCGTTTGTAGTTTAACTCAAAACAATTTTAACTAACGGTTCTACTCAACTCTCTCGTTAAACTATCTTTATAATTAATTCCATGTTTCTTTTATCAGCATTATTAATCATAATATAATAATGTTTATACTTAATTATCCATCTACCTGTCTCTTTCCGTACACATCAATTCACTCACTTTTTTTCCTTTTGTGTGATTAAAAGATTATTTAATTTTGGTATAAGGGTTGGCATTTTGACTTACCCAAGAATAGTAATACTAAAGCACGAATTCAAATTCATTTGACACGTAAAGTAATGACCCCAATTTCAAAAAGTGTTCAAAGGGTTTATTGTTCAATCATATCTTTGTAGATACATTCAAACTTGGAAATTGTAAACAAATGAAAGCAAGTAAACATGCAAACTTATGTTTTGGTCTAAAAACTAAAATGATCGTGTTATGTATATCAAATATATTAATGACTTTTATGTGTATTTAATTTGGACTTTTCTTTTGAAAATATAAAATAATATAATTGTATATGCATAGTATATGTATGTGTATATATATGTGTGTGCGCGCGTGCGTATGCGTATAATCATCTTTGATGGTATATAGCTTTTGTTCATGCGGTGATGATATGTAATCCCCATGTTTAATGTATTAATTATTGAAATTATTGTTTCGAGTATTAGTCATTATGTACGTAAAAATTTAAGGGATACTAATATAAAGTTAAATACCTAGGTATACTGAAGGCAGAATATGTGAAATAACCATTTTGACAGTAGATAAAAAAAGAAGAAGAAGAAGTTGACATGCGTAACACATCTAGGATTGTTGCAACTAACATGAAAACACCTCCATTTCCGTATAGTAATTTTGATATTACTTTATAATGAGAAACATTTTTAAATATCCAAACTTTTAGAAACTTAAAAAAAATAACTTGAAGGGATATTCATGTAAACATTTTTAGCAAACTTCTATCGTAACAATAAGTAAAGACACTTGTTCAAATATTGTGATACAAACACTAATGTCTTCATGTACGTAATCATCAATGAATCAAAACTTTTATTCAAACAATCTACATTTCATCTAATATTAACATTTAGATAGTTTAAAAACGCACTTATCGTGGTTAGTTTATCAAGAAATATTTATATATTTATTCTTTTACATTGTGCAATTTATTAATGTTTTTTGGAGGTTTGGCTAGTACTTAGTAGCTTCGATACGATGGCCTTTAATGTTTAAAGAGGGTCGGTGAGGTGGGTAAACACTAGACAGCTAAAAGTTCTCACCTATGCCTTTTGAGTTTTGTTCTTTTTATATGTTTATATAATATATAATTGTATATATATATTGTATATATACATGTATCGCCTTATGATTTCGTTGATATTTATCACCACAAAAACTTCTGGCCTCATGATTTCTCAAATGAATTCTGGTTTGGGTTGATTCACGAAGTGAAGGGGTCGGATGTGTAGTTCAGCTAGAAAACGAATAAACGGATCCGATTAAGATTACATTTATCCTTCAAAACAGAGTCGTTCAAAAAACCTTTAAATTAATAAACTTATAAATATAAAAAAACTTTATAAACGTATAATCCATTTAAATTGATAATTATCTTTCTCAATTTTACTAAATATAAATATATATTATGTAATTTCTTTCTTAATTTTAGTATGTATAGTTATGTAATATTTTACCTAATAGTAACCAAGTTTTCTTCATTGTTTCATTAAAATCAACTCACGTTTTTCTAACGATGAAAACCACTTAAATTATAGTATTGTTCCGGCCAATCTTGTAAATCTTTTAATAAATAATAAATCTTTTATATAAAATTGATTCTTATTTATTGATTATTTTTTATCTTAAATTTATATGTTCAAAGGTTAATTATAAAAATTAAAAGATATATGAGTTAAATTGTACATTTCATAGAAATTTCCTTATAAATACCCAAAATGGCAAAGAAACTTAAACTCTACCTTGTAATTACCATCAATGAATAATTTTTTTTAGCATCAAATGTGCGACCCTGCTTCGGATAATATGTGTTATTTTAATCGGTCTTACCTATCCGTTTTCCAGCCGGGACCGCATCTCCAACGCTCTCAGGAGGAAACCCATTGTTGAAAAAAAATCATTTGGCTCAACTCTGAGTATTTTACACAGAGTGAGACTTGAACCCATGACCTCTTAATATTTACATGTTATATGTATATTATCTAAACTAGTTGGACTAAGAATGATTAATAACAATAAATAAATAAATGTAAACTCAAAATATTTTCTAACAAATGTTATCGTATTTATTTTGGCATTCAAGAAAATTAATTAGGTTTACCGCCCGGTAGCATAAAGACAAGAGACTTTGACAAGTAAAAGTCAAACTATAAAGTATGGAATTTATTTATTCGAGTCGTCGCTAACGTGGGGACCGGGACTGAAGAATGAGTATGCATCTTCCTTAACCATTGTCCCTTTGACTGTTTGTGTGTTGTAAAATATCATATAAAATAAATTTAATTACACGGGTGATCCATGTGGTTAGGTCGAATTTTATTTTTAGTCCCTAACTTTCTGAAATTAAAAAGTTGGTCTAAAATTTTGCACAAACGTAACAACGATGGTCCCTGAAACGAATGGACGTTAACTTTGACTGTTAAATTTTCTTCTATGACTAAAATACCCCTACACTCAATTTCTCTTTCACGGTCATCATTTTCCTTCATCACCGGCGACTCACCTTCCAGTACCGTCGGTGGTGGTTGAAGGTTGAAGGTGGTGTTGGTGGTTGAAGGTTGAAGGTGGTGTTGGTGGTTGAAGGTTGAAGGTGGTGGTGGAGGTGACGGTGGTTGAAGGTGGTGGTGGTGGTGATGACGACGGTTGAAGGTGGTGGTGGTGGGTGACGGTGGTTGAAAGTGGTGACGATGATGCTGGTGGTGAAAGTGGTTGAAGGTTGAAGGTGGTGATGGTGATGGTGTGGTTGAAGTGAATGTTGAAGGTGTTGCACCGGTACTAGTGGTGGTGGTTAAAGGAGGTACTGGTGGTGACAGTGGTTGAAGGTTGTGGTGGTGGTTAAAGATGGAGGCTTTGATGGTGGTAGGAGATAGTAGTGAAGATGGTGAAGAAGAAAGGGTGAATGGGGGTTTGGAATGGTGGGCAAGGGTAATTTTGTTATTTCACACGCACTTAACAGCAAAAGTTAATGTCCATTCGTTTCAGGGACCATCGTTGTTACGTTTGTGTAAAGTTTTGGACCAACCTTGTAATTCAAAGACTTAGGGACCAAAAATGAAATCAGGCCTAACCACATAAACCACCCGTGTAATTAAGTCTATAAAATAATAATAAGAGTAAATAATATCATAATATAAGTTATATTTATAGAAAGGATATATGCTATGGCTAATTTTAGAAACAAATTTCCATTATAGTTAGGGTGGGCGGGGCACACTCGCTGTGAGGCCACAGCGTGGGCCTGTGTTGAGCAAGCCGCCGCCTCCCTTATGTCGCATTTTTTTTTTCTTTTTCACAGTATACATTAACCGTGAACTTTTTTGTGTGTGTGGTGTAGTGGTGTAGTGTGGCATGTTGTGCCAACATCGCTGCCATCAATTTGAGTGTGTGATGTAATGTGATATGATAAAATTTAACTGGTTGGTTTATGATATAATGTGGTGTGGTGAGAATGTTCCGTCAATCCTTAGAAGTTACGTTATAGTTAGAAGTCACGTGATACAGTGATAATAGATCACCTTTGATTAGTATAAGTTTAAATCTCCATTTCTTATATTTTTAAAAGAAACCATAATGATCTCATATATTTAGGTGTCATCATCCTTCTTTGGTATTTAAATATTTTATATTTTTCATAAGTGGTCGTGAGTGAAAAAAATAATATCATAATTAAGTATTATTTATTTGAAATAAGATAGATATGATGTATGAGACAGTTTTAAAATAAACAAAATTTTTAAGAGATGATTAACTTTTATAAATTATGAGGATGAGGATGAACAAACTATCATGAATGCTCTAAGACAGTGCCTCGTTATAATTATTATTATTTTTGTTTATAGGCTTACCAAAAGTTTAAATGGTGGAAAAATTTATAGTCAAGAGTTTATCAATTGCTTATTAAACTTATGATCTATTTAAGCTCACAAGCTTAAGTTGATAAGCTTAAAAATTAACAAAAAATGTCTACAGACTTTTAAAATTACAATAAACCAATGATTATATAAATCAAGTTCGATAAAAAAAAATTTTATTTAATCTTCCGATTAAAACAAGTTTATACAAACGTAACATATGTTACGTGTGTTTAAAATTGTAATTTACAGGGTCGTCAACCTCAAATTGCTCAAGCCATTTAACAAAAAACGTGTCTACCAGGTCTTAATCGTGAATCATAGTGAATCTAGGGTTGCTAAACTTGAAACATGCCTATTTGTTTAGGCGATTTAACCTCACCTATCCAAAATTGAAATGTGACCCGACAACTTGATGAGTATATGTATTTAAGATTATTGACTTATGTATAATATGCATTTTTTTTTTGTCTTTACATTCTTCTTATTGTTAAAGTTATAGTTTCTTGATCGATTTTTTCTTCTTCACGACTACTTTGATCACAGGAGGATACAATGAAACAAAGAGAATGGTGAAATGAAAGTGTCAACTTAATACCCCTTCACGTCCCTCAAGCGAAGTGTTAGGATCCTAAAATTTCTTCTAATTAAGCCTTACATTCATTGTGATTTAAGTAACACAATGGGTTTTCGGCTCGGTTATTGATCAAACGTCTTGACCAATCCAAGCTTAAAACTATTTTTAATAATATGTTTCACAAAGTTATTTTTGAAAGACATTTGTAATTACCCTAATATTCAAGGGGGCCTTCTTAAGATGAGATGTTAACCATCCGTACTGATTTCGAGTTCCATGTTTAACTCGCCAAAAACACCATCAAGGAGGAAGCTCACCACCATGAAAAACTCGCTCTTGAGTCACGTTTGAACCTGAAAATGTTATTTGAACTGGATTAGTTACTAGTGACTGGTCAACGGAATAAGACCATATGAAATCATAATTATATATATATATATATATATATATATATATATATATATATATATAATATATATATTATGTGTCTTTTATATTTATATAAAAAACTCAACAATAATCATACATCCAACACTCTAATATATCAATCGACCCTCTCGGTAAACTCATTAAAATTAAATAAAAAAAAATATCAAAAAATCCAGTCGAACACAATCCTGGTTTATAATCCGACCACCAAACTGGCGGGTTCCTTGGCTACAAAACATATTGACGTGGATCGAAGCAGTTGACCCTCAATTTCTGATCCGACCGTCCAGTCCAGTCCAATCCAATCCAATCCAATCCAAATCACTTAGACACCTTAAATATTTCATTATTTCATGCCCAGTCCATCACCTCATGTAATTGAATAGAAATTCAAATGCAAATACATTATTAAAAAAACCTTATTTTCTTTTCTCAACCCCTCAAAACACACGCACACTCTCTCTCTTTAAACACACCCCTCGAAACTGCGTGATGGTTTCTCTATATAATGTGTTCATCTTTCCCATCAAATCAAACATTCAATTCCACCATTCTATCAAACACACATTACACATTACTCATACTAAGAACCCCCAATCACATTCATCATTTCTCCAAAGGGTACCACTTTCCCTCTTCTAATTCTTCACGATCTGTTCAATCTTTGCATTCTTTCATTTTAATTGATTATGTCTACAAAGTGTTCGACGAAATGCGTCAATGGGGGTGCCCTTATATCATGTGTTAGTAAATTCAGATCTTGACTGTCAAAATTTGATTTTTCGGAGGATTTTTGCGGAAATTTGTTGTTTGATTGATGGGTTTTTCTTTAAATTGTTTGTTCATGTTGTGTAAATGTGTGCTTGCAATCTTTGCTTACTTCGAATTGGTAATGAGTGTTGATTGTTTCATACTTTCATTCGATTAGCCTCATTTACTTCGTTATCTGATTACTAAAGTTTAAGTTTTGTCTGTTGTAGTGATGTCACAGCTCATTACAATTCATCTTGTTTGCTGTTTGTTTGTATTAGGTGTCACATCTAGATATAATATCAAACTCATACGTGTTTCTACATATGTGATATTGTTAACAAGATCTTGATCAACAAAATCAGAAACTATTGTTATATCCTGGTGATAAGGTGTTTTTCCTCTATCCTGGAGGTCGTGGGTTTAAATCCTGTAAGGTGCCGGTGTAGGTCGTTATAAGAGTAGATTAATAGTTGTTCTAGAAAAAACTAAATTAGAAACTAATGAACTTGCTCATAACAGGAAAATCAAGCTATTGAGAGTTCAAACTACGTTTTGAATTTGCATGGGGTTGTCATTTTCGTGCCCATTCGCAGCATATACAGATTTAGAATCAGCCCTAAAATCCATCAATCTAGAGGATGGTGAAGTCAAAAGATGGGGTATCTTGCAGTTTTAAGATCCATGATTCTAAACCATCAGCAATGCAGCTAATGGGCTCTCAAAAAATGAGGATTGAAGGATCTGTTAGCTTCAAAGTTCTTCAGACAACATGTCGAAAAGACCGAAATGCCTGCAGAATCTGCAAGATCTGATAATGTGTTGGAAGATCTTGAACAAGGGAGCCCCAAACATGAGGCAGCCACAAAGCTGCAAAAAGTTTACAAAAGCTTTAGAACAAGAAGAAAGCTAGCAGATTGTGCTGTTCTGATTGAACAAAGCTGGTACGTGTTTGAATTGTAATTTTTTTCAATTCAATTACTGAAATCATGTAGATTATAGTGTTATGATATTTTTTCTTGTATTTTGATGTAATTTTTGTAGGTGGAAGCTGTTAGATTTTGCAGAGCTTAAAAGAAGTTCTATATCATTTTTTGATCTTGATAAACAAGAAAGCGCCATTTCTCGTTGGTCTAGAGCAAGAACAAGGGCTGCCAAGGTAAATTCATAAACTTTATATTAAAAAATTAATTATGTAGTGTTATACTGTTATGCATTCTTAATAATTTAACAATATAACAAAAGATATTATTTTCTTGATCTTGCAGGTTGGGAAAGGATTATCAAAAAATGGTAAAGCTCAAAAGCTTGCATTGCAACACTGGCTTGAGGCAGTAAGTCAACCTACCTCTACATCAATCTTTTTATTTTAGAATGTGGTGATACAAGTATAAAATTGTTAGTTATTAATTTGAACTACAAGTATGTAAATTGTTATTATTAATTTGAACTCGTTGTAAAACAGATCGACCCAAAGACATCGTTATGGGCATAACCTTCAGTTCTATTATGGAAAATGGTTGCAGTCTCAAAGCAAAGAACCCTTCTTTACTGGTAAAAACCTTAATCATAGTAATATTATAATACTGATATACATAGATCCCCTTTTTAATCTAATCTTACATTTTATAAAAACGCAGGTTGGATCTATAGGAGAAGGGAAAGAAGTGAATCTTTGTTGAAAAATGTCCCAGAACGAAACTTCAACAACAAGCATCAAATATCTCGGCCCGGTTATCATCTTTTCATCTGATAAAGTTTTGGATCTTTCTCTAAACACGAAGAACGATGCTTACCATTTTTTTTATTTTTTTTTACAGATGGAGAGGAAGGAATATGAGGTTATGATAGAGGGCGGAAAACTTTTATACAACAAACAGGGGAGTATGTAGATACAACTGAATCATCAAATGGTTCTAAGTGGATTTTTGTTTTAAGCACATCTAGAACTTTATATGTTGGAATGAAAAGAAAGGTTTATTTCAACATTCAAGTTTTTTAGCTGGTGGTGCCACATTAGCAGCTGGGAGATTAGTTTCTGAGAAGGGTCTTAAAGGTATTTTAACTTAATTACATATTAATTAAATTTCTAACTTCAAAATGGTATGTTAATGTTAATTTAATAGTTATCCTAATTGTTATTCTGTTTTGTGATGAATTAACAGGCAATCTGGCCTCAACAGTGGTCATTATCGTCCCACGCAAGAAAATTTTCAAGATTTTGTTTCGTTTCTTCAAGAAAATGATGTGAATACTACTTATGTCAAGGTAAACAAATATTTTAAGGCCTTTACTCTTCTCTATTGATATTTTGATAGAATATAATGCTGATGATTTCATTTTTTTTTTAATTATTTATTATTGCTATCAGATGGATTCAGATGAAGATGATAACGATCACTTGGCAAACAGAACAGTAGCATTCATACAAGAAATTCTTCAGAAGAAGATGCGAGTGAAAAGGAGCATCTCGAGACAGAAGACGTGCGGGTAGAGGATCCTACCTCAAAAATGGCTACTGTCATGAAGCAAATTACTTATTTACCCCACGAATCACCAAAAAAATCAGACTATCTCGATCATCTAGTAGGAAACTAAGTACTCTCAGAATACAAACAAAGATGACATCTTTATGAGCTTAAACACCAAGAATCAAGCTGATGAAGCAGACGACTCGAATGGGTCCCACAAGATTCAGACCCCATCAGCGCTGACTTGTCAGATGATGAAGACGAGCCACATCTAGAGGATGCAGTTCCTAAGAATCGATCTTACAAAGGATCGATTCACATAAAGGAAACAATCATTCAACTGGGGACACGCTCTCGTGCAAATGGAGCACGGGAGCTGGCCCCCGCATCGGGTGCTTGAGGGATACCCAACTCAATGCAATCACATGTTGGAGCAAGCAAATTTATCTCCAAGAAGTGCTCCTTGTAACCATAAGTATACAAATAAGAGTTCTTTTTCAAGAATCAGTGGACCTTACAGAAAAGATCTTCCCCAGGCCAAATAGGTGAATTCCAGGGATTGTTTGAATAAATTTGTATTCTTTTTAGGATGAATATAAAATTGACATAGGATTTTTATTCATTCTTTCTAAAGTTCAAGTTTTAAATCTTGAAACTTGTATACATTATAGTTTTGTGTTGGTTTTCCCTTGTACAATTACAGAGGGAATGAAAAAATGGTAGATGATACATGTTTAATCTATATTGAATAAATAATAATTATTTTTCTACAGTTGAATCATGATTCAGAAGTCACAATTTTTTTACTTTTTAATTTTGGTTTGTTGTTTGACCTTGGAAAACACATATTTACTCTCCGTTGTACCTTACGCAAAGATGATGTACTTCACCCACACACTTTCTCATACTTGTCAGTTGTCACTTTAGTAATGCACATGAGTAAACGCGTAACTGCACTGCACTTGCTGGATTTCCATATGATATATGATTGCAATTCATAAAAGGAGGGAACTTTGACTTTTTATTAGTCAAAGTTTCAAATATCAATGAATTGCTTTGAGTTTACTTGGATTTTATGGGGGAATAGAGGTCTCATTTGCTTGTTGTAACCGTGTAAGAAAGTATAAAAACGGGTACATTCTCATTCCATCATGTTCTCTTAAATCATTAATTAACACAAAAAATCTTATTAAATAAAAAGGATTTGTCACAAACTTTAAAAAGTGTGAAAATATGGGATCCAAAGCTCAAATGATCACGATTTAGCTCAAATCATGCTTTTAAGTATTGTACATTTGCATCAAAACTTGTGATTTCTAAATCTTTAAAAAGTTGACTATTCTATAAACAATGTGCAGGTGATGTGTAACATGATTGAAGTCAATGTGTCTGACAATCAAAATAAAACAAAGATTCATGAGGACCAAATATTCTTGGCCCTAGGTTTTGGTACAGCAATATTATAAAGGTGTTTGATGATAGATTATTGCAAATGGCAGTTGTACTTGTCTGTGGTACCATCTTCAAGGCCCCAGATTTGCTTAGAACAATGCACATGGTGACTACATGTGATTGAGATGGCCAACCTTCATTTTAATATTTTTAGGGTTTTGCATAACGGCAACTTCCATGAATGGATCTTGGTGCTTTCACATTGGAGATTCAATCAAGAAATTGATTAATAGTTGCATAAAGTTTTTTATTTTACTAATTGTTTTCAAAACCGGAGCAAATTTGTTGGTCCGATCTGTTAAGTGGGAATCTTTGAGTCTCACTAGTTCAGATATGAGTAATTGATTTGACCAAAATGAACCGGTTGGCTTTAAGAGAATTGTACAAAATTGCTTTTTATTAAATTTTTTTAGATAGATTGACAAAGGGTGGGCATTGATAATTTCACTAGCTTGAATTTGTGCTTTCCAAATTAGAAAATAAAGAGGTGAAACTGTTTTGTTTACATTTAAAAGACCATAGACATATTACCGTCTAATAAAAGAAGAAGTATAAAAATATAGAAAATGATCATAGTGCTTGAAATACAATTGTATATTATTTTAAAAAGTTAATATTAACAAATATAAAAAATATTTTTTTTTGTTTTTATTATTTAGATATGAGTAAAAGATAATTAATTATGAATTTTTTAATAAACAACTTGCTCGTGGGTCCGACTCGTCTCGATCATAAACAAGTCAAGCCAAGCCAAGGGCCATCCTAGCTGAGCTCACGGCTGTTTTACGACCCTATTATGCTATCAACCTCATTTTCTCATCACCCTTCGAACTTCCTCTAACTAAACCAATGGTTTAAATAGAAAATTCAAAGATAAAAGAGAATGTACAATTTCATCCCCTATACAAAATAAAATAGGCAAATGCAGCCCCTCTTGGCACGAGCATGTTCCCACGCATCAGTCGTTATGAACTAGTTCCTACCAACCACCATAGTTGTTAACGACCAACCTTGAATGGCGATATTTTGCTACAGATCGACGCCAACTCTAAACTTACAGTGACTTCATGTTTGATTTTAGCAATACATTCAAAGTTAAATTAAAAATTCAAAGTTATTTGAAATACCAACTGTTTCAACAAACACAATAAAATCAATCAATCAAGCACATCTCTGATGATGGTTTGTCTTAAGAAAAAAACACTTGATCGAAAATAGAGTCCAGGGTAGCAAACAACATTTGATTGATGATGAAATAAATAAATTGTTGGTTCGGTTCTTCGCCATAACGTTACAAGAAATGATTAATCAAATTTTATTGAGTCCACTCATAACGATCATTAATAAAAAAAAAAAAAACTTAATTTTCAAATGAATGAATAACAGGAAGTATTTACTTTCAAAATTTAGTTAACATTTATAAAATAACATGTAATGAATTATGAATTCAGTACACCTCTTTAGCAAAAAGATGAATATTCATGCTAATTATCAGAATTGTAAGAAATTAGACCATTGTTCAAGGAATAGACAACAGAAAACATTAAAGTAATATGATTATATTTTTGTACTTAGGATTGTTCGTTTTGTTGTTGGTTCATGCATGTAGACAACAATGCTTAGTTAATCATGGATTGTTTGGTTTTGTGATCGAGTAGGTAGGAGAATATTATCCTCATGCACTTCAAAGTCACCAAATGTATGATTATGAGTGGTTGATAGTTGGTTAGAGAATATTGATGTTAAGTTCAACAAGTCCACATTTTTTGTCGATACAATCCAGACTTGTTTAAAGATATATTAAACAGTCAAAGTTTACTAGTGAAGTTGACTGATTATCAAAAAAAAAAGGCTATCTAGCTTAAGTTCTTGATAAATTGATATACTATAGTTTTTTTTCACGCAAGCACAAAAATAGTAGAATCCTTTAAATCCTTTAAATGATTGTGTGACACATCGATTTAAATACATCAACTTCGCATAAAGCTCGACAAATTGAAAATTTCTAGTAATAACTAGGTCAATCTAAAATGTTTCTTACGAGAATTTTATAGTACTTTTAAGGTGAATGGTATGGAAGAAAGGCTAAATAGAGCGCATCAGAGGTGGCAAGGTAGTATCACATGGGACACCATCCCATGCCTTCACTCCTGCAAGATCTAAGCTGAAGCGAGCAGTGCATACTGATTTGAGGAAAATTCTATGAGAGTGAGAGATTTGAGAAGAGTAACACTAGATAAAGAGAACTCAGGATTAAAAAACGAAAGATGAATAAGCGAGGGAGAGGCAGGATCATACTCACAATGTTTTATGATCAATGGAAAAGAAACAAATAAGTATGGTTTTATATACTAACCTCACCTCCTCAAAAAGATATAGGAAAATTTTCTTCTTTTGTGTGATAGATTTAAAATCTTTAACCATTAAAATTAGAAAATAGACATATTTTTGCAATACATGAACTTTTAAACACCTAACTTTAGGGAAATTATTCGAATACATGTTGTCCCACTGCCATCAATCATATACCCTAAGAAGCAAATCAATTTTTCGTTAATTATGCTAAAATGTTGGAATCTTTGTTCATTCTCATGGTTTTTCAGACACCCATCATTCCAATAATATTAAAGGTAAAAGCTTTAGAATCATATGTTTCAATACATTTTCTCTGCTCTTTTTAACTATTGTACTGTTATTAACTTTTGCTGATTGTGCATTATCATGTGATGACATTCTAAAGTTAGCTCAATTAGAGTTTCAAATTTCAGGTTTTAGTTACAATTCCCATAAAATGCTGTTCACTGTTATAAAGCTAAGAACTTGGTGTCTGAAAATGGGATTTTCAAATTAGGCTTTCTTGAGAAGATGGTGAATTTGTTGTTGTGATTAGGTACAATTTAGGCCCCAAATCTGCTAATTTGCCTGTTTGGAACGTTGGTGGTGGGGTTAGGTTTCAGTTAATTCATTCACACTTTCAATGGATGGAATACTCTCTTGTTTGAAAACCGTAGGAATTCCATAATTTGGAGCATTGATACCTCAAATTTAGGTGTTGAGGGGGTGTTTGGCCTAGTGGGAAGTCCAAATAGAGTGATTTGGCCTTAGATCCTCAGGTGTAGCCCAACGCAGCCTTGTCGCCTCGCTTCAGGTGCTCACACGCATGTTAAATGTTTTGGCTAAAAATTCTCTGAACAGGTTTGAAACAATCACACTTCAAACTAGCCTAAACAAGCCTGGAATCAACCTAAAACAACCTAAATTACCCCAAAACAAGCCTAAAACATGCGTATACCCCTAAAAATCACATTTTTATGCTATGCGCTGCGCTTTTTAGCACCTTGCTTCTAGGCCCAAGCTCCCTTTTGCGCCTAAAGTGCGCCTTAACAACTATAGATTTGACAGAGCTTTAACAGGCTACGAACTAGTTACCCTTTAAATCTTAGAGCCCCTTCTACAAACTTGGTTACTAGTTACTATACGTTTTTCATTAATCCTAACGAGAGTAAGCTTTAATGTGGGAAAATAATATCAGTTATTGGAGAACACATTTGGACTCATAATCTGCAGCGGTCAAAGAAGTTAGATTTAAGCCAAACTGTGATATTAGAACTATATGATGATAGAAAAAAGATTGTTTGGTTAATATCAAGTAAAGATTTTGGTGAAAATTCAGTGAATTTGAGGCATTTAAGAATTTATTCATGGGATGATGTTCATACTGGAGGATCGGTTGGCAAGCTCTAGAGACCAGCACAATGTGTTTTGTTCTTGTGGCTTGTATAGTCTTTGCGGGTGCAATACTACAATTCAAACCAGACCCATTTGTGGTTGTTTGTATTCTAATGCGTCGGGGAGTGGGTTTCCATCCCTTGATTCTAGTGGTTCAGGGTGCAAGAAAATGGTTGATTTAGAGAACTGTAAAGCTCATATGAGCATGTTGGTTATGAAACCGACGGTTTTGTATGGACTTATTCACTTCATGATGTTGATATGTTGTTAAAACAAAGAGGGTGTGAAAACTATGTTTTAATGATGCAACTAGTTTTGCTTTGACTTCTAAAAACGATGGTTCGGGTTTATGTACTTTGAAAAGACTGAATTTATAGTGGATCTACAATTCCTTCCACTTCAAGAAGGTTTGGATCAAGTAATGGAGAAAGTGATGCAAGAACATAAGTATTTGGATAGTGAGGATAGAGGGGTTAGAATATCATTGTGGTGTGTGCAATATCAGCCATTTTTAAGACTTCTATTGGTGAAGTGATGAAGATTCTAGAAGGTACGCCGTACGCTTTCTATTGATCGATTGATCAACATCCGTCTAGTTTCGCATATAGAAATGGCGACGATAAAGAGAAAAAGTTGCAAGCGTCATTGGAGAAGTAGAACTGCGATCCTAAAGGGTAGTTTGGTAATTTCACATGACCTTTATTGTCTAACTCTAGATGGTAGTTTACTATCTTATAACTACTGGGGCTCCAGTTTTTCTTTTTTTTGCACAGATGAATCTGAAGTCTGGCTGATTTGTACTAAGGTATTAAAATCTCTCGGTCAATAAATTTTACCCTCATACTGATTTTTTTTTTCTGTCTGCACATGTGCGTACACAATACTATATAGATATAAAGTAGGATAATCCACACTTCTGTCTATTTTATGTAATTGTTTATATCTTTTGTATCATTCTTATAGTATTGATTATTATATATATGAAAGGCTACACCAATATTGGTGTGGAGATTCCATAATTCACACATACACACTTAATGTTGATCACTCTTAGTGTCTGATGTACATAGTAGTCAATCAACTTGTATGTTTAATTATTGAAACACAGTTTGGGTAATGGGCCTGATACACTCCAAGAAATGATTATCACAACTTCAAACATAAGCACATGACTATTATATTATAAATTTCAAAACACAATGCCTAACACACTCTATATCATCTAATGACATAATAAGTAAACAACAGTTTAGTGTGC
This sequence comes from Flaveria sonorensis, assembly GCA_025506505.1. Taxonomy (NCBI): domain Eukaryota; kingdom Viridiplantae; phylum Streptophyta; class Magnoliopsida; order Asterales; family Asteraceae; genus Flaveria; species Flaveria sonorensis. Next base: position 49,567 of record JACCIY010000694.1, read on the forward strand.
AAGTATATAAACAAACACAATCCCAACCTTAAAATAGTATACAACACAAACAAACACAAGAACAATTCAAGAAAAGTATAACCCATCATCCGCTTAATGGTTTGGGCCGAGAAGCGATAGAAGAAAGGTCCGGTAATGGCCGGTGTTTCAGAGTGAACCGCATCATTCAAGGTCTTCTTGTACTTTTTATGGTACTCGGCCTTTATGTATTGCATATCAATCTCAGTTCTTGTCACAATCACTCGTATAAGCGTTGTGTCATCGGTCCCTAAGCCTTTCATCGACTTATGCAACACCTATAAACATTTTTCAAACTTGATATGAGTATAAGACTAACATGTTGTATTGTGAAACCAAATTAGTTAAATAAAGATTCACCTTTGCAAAATACTTTGCTGGATTTTCAGCACATTGTAAAATTGTCAAAAGCGGGTTTAAAACAACCCTGAAGTTTCCTTCTTTATAGCCTGAAAAATGATCAAAAGCGCGTGTAATTCATCGGTTAGCAAAATCTTGGAAACAAAAATAGGGTAAATAGAATGTTTTCATGTTTCTCGTGTGACCTTTTGAGTGATCCACCATAAATGCCATGGTAACATGTGTTTATAGCAACCAAATGTGCCCTACTTCTTTCACTAAAGATTTCCAAAAAAACCTTCTCATCGGTTCCTAATTTCTTTCACCGGCTTTGTACAAAGCTTTTGCATCTTTTGCAGCCATTTCCCTATCGACTTCATGCCTTCATAGCGTGGTTTGCTTAGACAAGCAAGCAAAATCTGCACAAGAACCAGTTTTTGATCAAATGATGTCTTCCTACCATCTAAAACATCAAGAATATGGCACAATATGCACAAAATGAAACATGGTTAAACGAAAAACTGATAAAGATTCGACCTTTTCGTGATCCCCAGAAGTCTGTATCTTGACATCATCTTCAAGATAAGTTCCAAAAGTCGAGTGGTAAATTGTGTGAGCGTTTGTAACTGGGAAGACGTTCGAGAGCATATGACTTCGGTTACAGCTTCAAGATTGATGAAACCTTGGGTCAATCCTTGTCTCAATATAATGGCATCCCTTCTGCTGGATCATGCATCCAAAGCAAAACTGCAGTCTGTGACACGATTTCGAATAGTCAAACATAACACTTTCCAAATTCAAATTACACTTTCATTATGTTATATTTTCTGATCAATTTCTTTCATAGAGTAATTATCTTTCTACCAGATCAGTGTAGAATAAACTCATCTCTATAAAAACAATTACTCTCATCAAATTTGACATTCAAAACTAGCATCTTTGACTCACAAAGGTCAAAATTGAACTCTGCAACTGTACCTCTAATTTGCCACTAAGTTCAGAAGACAACCGTTTAAGGATGTCTTCAGAATACATTTTCTGGTATTCCTGTTGGATATACGCCCTCTGCGTCGCATCGCGATGTGCGAGAATACCGATCACTGCAGCGGTATCACACCCAAATCCTGAACCAATTCAAAAACAGAGAACTTGTTATTCAATAATCAATTACTCATATCACAAACATCAAGATCTAATAAAAAAGATCACTTTCCATAATAAGAACAACCAATAAAGTTATAAAACAAACAGGGTATGATCAAAACAAAGTTTGACAAATCTTTATTCAAATCAAATGATCAGTTGATTCAATTCAAGTTATTCAACGATGTAGAGAAAGATTATGACTTTTTTCAATTGAAAGTCAACGCGTTTACCTTTGAAAGCTTTGTATAATTGAATTGCATCATCGTGGAGAGAAAACGGTGCCGGAGGAACTGTAAGAGTGGACATAATCGATCGATCTTTGATGGGAAAAACAGAGTGTGTGTTTTGATTGATGGAAACAGAGAATTAATGGAGATTTGAAGGATCAATGAGAATCGTCGTTATTGATTGCTTCAAATGGGTCAAATTGTTAATTTCTTCTTTGTCGACTAATTTGATTCTTTGTGAAGAGACGATGTGAATATGTTCAACCGAATCTTAGAAGTTGAAAATAATGTGTTTATAAAAAGTAATAAGGAATATCGGATAAAATTGATTTTTTTAAAGAATTATAAGAAAAATCAAGTGATTTCATGATGTCAATTTAATGGTTAGGTTTTATCGATGATAAAATTGCGTCAAGTTTTACTTGTATTTGAAATTTTTAATATTTATGTCATTTCTTTTTCTGATATAATACTATAAAAGTTTCATGTTTGTTCTCTTTACTTTGATAACAGTTTTTATTTTTTTCAAAAACAAGATTTTCTATAAAGATATACAATATTGTTGATTATATATTTTTAACAACTAATTGGATCACTGACAGCCACGAACCCATCCTAAGGAGGAAACTTACATTAGATAAGATAATCATTTGGCCAACCTGAAACTCTCTTTTATTTTTATTACAGATGAGACTTGAATTAATACATCCTTTATTTTCATAAGATCTTATGGTATCTCATTTTAACTATTTAATCTAAAGATCATTGGATTGTTGATTATAATTATGTGTATTATCTTAGCAACCATGTGTTTAATTTGTATAACATTATGTCCACTTTTTTAAGTTTTGATCTTATAACGAGTTTTGATACATTGTAACTATAAAAGTGTGTCCAAACAATTGGAACGGTGTGTGACTTTTTATGTCTGATTCAATGTTGTAGTAAGTTTGATATATACATGTACTCTTTCCGGTTACAGCAGCACATGCGTACAAATAATCTATTAGAATAGTGTGTCTAATATACATATATTGTTGTAAAATATGTCCGCTTAATTAGATGCAATTTAAATACCATTCTCCCTCACATATGAGTAAATGTCATTTTCGTGCCTAAATCCTTCCTAAATATTTTTATAATCTCTTTTTAATCTCTTATATATATAGATACACACACTCTTGATCACTCTTTGTGTCTATTGTCCATTAGTAGATAATCAACTTCTAGTGTTTAATAGAAACAATTTTAGGTAACCGGACTTGACTAAACACTCCAAGAAATCACTATCACATTGTAAACGTAAGCACTTCAATATCAAACAATCAATTTCACCACTGAAAACACAACACATCTGTTAGTCAATCACTACTATCTTCATCTGTTTATACATTTAATAATAATTAGATAGTATTTATTTATTATTTTCTCTTATCTTTATCTACTATTCCAATTCAAACTTTGTTATCTTTATCTTTGTAACATCTTCTATTAAGGGCAAATAACTTTAATTGGTTCAATAAAACATTTCTCAAGTTTATTATAGTATCAGAGCATGTTAAACTCGGCTAGTAATAAACAGTTAAACACAACAACCGAAATCTCATACGGAAACAGAATTCACAAACAAATACACCATTTAATATCATATATCGCATAACAAGTACACAACACCATTTAGCGTGCAAAGTATCCAAACAAAAACAAACATCCCAACCTTACATAGTACATTACACAAACAATCTCAAGAAAAGTGCAACCGATCATCAACTTAATGATTCGGGCGAGAAGCGAGAGAAGAAAGGTCCGATAATGGCCGGACGTGTCAGAGTGAACCGCATCATTCAAAGTCGTCTTGTACTTCTTACAGTACTCGGCCTTTTGTACTGCATATCAATCTCGGTTCGTGTAACAATCACCCTTATAAGCCTTGTGTCAAAGGTCCCTAAGCCTTTCATAGACTTGTAAAACATCTACAAACACTTTCAAACTCATATGAGCATTAAGTCATATGTACACAGTACACTTAAACATAACCAACAGAATAAAGACTTCACCTTTGCAAAGTACTTTGCAGGATTTTCAGCACATTGTAAGATTGTCAATAGCGCGGTTTTAAACAACCCTGAAGTTTCCTTCTTTACAGCCTGCAAAATGGTCAAAAGCGCGTGTAATTCATCGGTTAACAGAATCTTGAAACAAAATGAGGAGAATATAATGTTTTCATGTTGTTTTGAGAACCTTTTTGAGTGATCCACCATACATGTCATGGTAACATGTGTTTACTGCAACCAAATGTGCTCTACTTCTTTCACTAAAATATGCACAAAAACTTCTCATCGGTCCCTAATCTCTTTTCGCCTGCTTTGTACAACGCCTTTGCGTCTTTTGCAGCCATTTCCCTATCGACTTGCACGCCTTCATATCGCTGTTTGCTTATACAAGCAACCAAAAATCTGCAAAAGAAACCAACTTTCAGTCAAATGACATCTTCCCACAATTAAAGCATCAAGTGCATGACACTATATGCAAAAGATTTGACCTTTTGGTGATCCCGAAAACTAGCAGCTTGATGTCGTTTTCAAGATGAGTTCCAAAGTCGAGTGGTAAATCTGTGTGACCGATTGTAATGGGAAGGCGTTCGAGAGCATATGATTTCGGTTACAGATTCAAGATCAATGAAGCTTTTGGTCAAACCTTTTTCAAAATAGTAGCATCTCTTGTTGCAGGATCATGCATCCAAAGCTCAACTGCAATCTGTAACATGATTTTGACTAGTCAAACATAACGATTTCAAAACTCAAAATTCACTCTCATAGTTCATATTTTCTGATCATTTTTTTCTCCCAAGTAGCAATCTTTCTACAAGATAAATTAAAATGAACCCATATCTTTAATCACCATCATTCTCATATATCTTGAAATTCAAAAACTAGAATGTTTGACTCAAATGAGTCAAATTCAAGCTCTGTTACTGCACCTGTAATTCCCGCCAAGTTCAGAACCAAACGTTTAAGTAAGTCCTCAGAATACATTGTCTGATACTCTTGTCGAATATAAGCCCGTTGCGTCGCATCTCGATGCGCGAGAATACTGATCACTACCGCGGTATCACACCCCAATCCTAATTCAATCCAAAGAAAAGTCAAATTGATGTTCATTTCACATGGGTCAAGATTCAAGAACTCAAGAAAACCAAAGGCTTACCTTTGAAAGCTTTATGCAACTGAATTGCATCATCTCGGGGTGAAATCGGTGTAGGAGGAACAATTAAAGTCGCCATTATCGATCGATTTTTAGTGATCAAAAACAGAGAGTGAGTTCATAAAAGATGCAAACAGAGCAATTATATAGAAATGAAGGGGATCAAGTGTGTGTTGCAAAATCGACTGATTCAAAAGGGTCAAAATCAAACAGAGATTATTGTCACAAAGATTACATGAAGTCTATCGTTTACTTTTTCAAAGGATTTTTTTATTCATCGATAGGAGACTGTTAAATATATCAAAGTTGGTAAGAATGTATGTATTATGTAACGTAACAAAATGATAGATTCAATTTATAGTCTATCGTTGACTAGTGTTTCACAATTTGTTGGTATATCTCAATAGTGAAAACCACCAAAATGAATGGATTTTCTAATTTGGTCTTTGTGTTTGTGGGTTATGAAAAACCTGTGTTTGTGTTGTATACATCTATTTAGACTCTAGTTATTAGACATGCGAAAGTAGACAAACGTATCTAGAAAAGAAAAATATTATATAAAATAGACCGATAGAAGTGTAATAAAGTTAAAATATGTATGATATATTGACATTCAATTTCTTATGCGTTTGTTTATGTTTATTTATGCATACATAATATTTGAACATAAACATGAAATACATGAACCACCAGCATGTCGTACTTTATGAATACAAATGAATGAACTGTGAGTTTGTTTTTAGTCGTTCTTTTAACTATACGAACACAAAATGGCATTCATGTTCAGACGTTTAATAAAGGAACAAATGTAAATGAACTTTTCAACAAACGAAGTTGGATATTTGATTTGCTTACACAATTTAGATTATATTTGGGTTGATGGTCGCGTCCAAACACACTCGAATATTTTCTAGAAGTTTTGTTTACAAAATTTCAAGAAGTATTTAACTTAGATTACGAACTAAAATGATAATTTTAAAATTAAAGGGATTAGAGTTGTCATTTGACCTTCCTTTTCTTCTAATAGTCTGAATCGGGTCAATCATAGCTTGTCGCCTTATTATCATTATCTATTACATACCTTTTCAAAAATTCAATCATATTATAATTTTAGTTCAACTTAACACTAGAGATGATAATTCGGACATGTACTAAAAATTCAGTTTTAAGTTAACTAATATAATTGTTTAAACACGACTTGTTAAGTTCAATGCTTTTTAAAAGAGTTCTATTA